>JAKSZP010013660.1:0-63554 GCA_022478985.1 Massospora cicadina | reverse complement strand
ATATTTGACCAAGGATTCAGAGTATTTCTATTATTACTATTTACCATTTTAAGCCAATTTTTATGATAAATCATATTCCTCCAGTTGTTAGGATTCCACTGAGAATCCACTAGGGTTTTTTCGTTATGGAAACTCATAACATTGATATCCCCATTATTTAAAAATTGGGCAGGTGATGGGCCAATCATAAGAGCAGAATTGGGAACACCAATACTTTAACATTCTTTTCCTTAGATAGGAAAGGAGAATGTCTGACACCAAACATGGAAAACACATGGTGCACGAAGAGATAGGCAGTTTCTTCTGAAGAAATGGTGGAAGAGCATGGAATAAATAAGGAAAATTTTGTAAACTGGTCAACTACCACCATCACCACAGTAAACCCGTTATAACAGGGATATTTGAAAATAAATTCACGGACACTGATGTCCATGGACCCTTGGCCTGTTATAATGGGTGAAGGAGACCATTCCTTACTGATTGATATGACTTGGCCCATGTGCAGGTAACACAATAGGTGATCCAGGCAAGTACATCTTTTGAGGAGCTCGCCCAATTATAGGTACGCTTAATAAAGTCAATACATTTCTTATTACCCAGATGGCCAACTGTGGGGGGTTGTGATGATCCTGAAACACTTTGGCTCTAAAAAGAGGAGGAACCCACACTCATGACCAAAAATGAATAAGACCCTCCTTCAGGAATATAGGGAATGTTTTTGAGCTGGGAGGGAGATTCGTTCCAAAAGCTCCACTCCTTTGGGACAGGTCATTTGGGCTGCTAAAACCCATGAAATAAGAGGCGCATTAGGAGCTAAGCTCACTGATAAGACCACAGGAGGGATGATGGATAAGATTTGGGTGGGAGGGTTAATGGTGACCAGATCCACCTCATCTGGATTTACAGGGCAATGTGCAGGGTTTTGACTTAAGAAGTTAGGAAGAACATTCAACGCTCTTTTCACAAACTCATATTTGAAGTTAAAACTACAAGAATCCTGGTAGGTTTGAGCTTGCCTGTGTGCCAACTTCTGTGATTTGCAGAAGTAGAGAAAGGCTTGATGATCCGTTTGCACTGTTAACTCATGTTAAGAACCCTGCAAAAGATACCGCCAGTGGGTTAGGGATCATGCCACAGCTGCCAGCTCCTTATCATAGATGGCCTAAGAATACTCCATAGGAGAGAACTTGTGTGAAAAGTAGGTGACAGAGTGCTCTAACCCCCTCATGCTCCTGAAGCAATGCAGCCCCCACTGCAACAGATGATGCATCCCAGGCTATGACATAGGGCTTGGAGGAGTCCACATGTTTCAGGATAGTGGGAGACAAAAACACCTCTTTAATTGATTCAAATGCCTGGTGGCACTCAGGCGTCCAACGAAAGGGGACATTCTTACCTGTAAGTGGATGAAGTGGGGCGGCTAATTGGGATAAGGCAGGGGATTTTTTTTAAGAAATTATAGTGCCCAAGAGGCTTCTTAATTGCTTTTTGGTCGTTGGAATGGGCCACTCACGGATGGCATCCAACTTGTTAGGGTGAATATTGTACCCATCTTTTAAGATGAGATTGCCTAAAAATGTGACTTCCTCCTAATAAAACTTTCATTTTGAAGGCTTAACAGATAGGCCCGCCTTATGTAAGGCCGCCACAATGGCTTCCAAAACTTTTGCATGTTGTTCAGGAGTTGGGGAGTTTATTAAGATTTTGTCAATATAAGCTACCGCGCAGGTGAACCAGAGATCACTAAACACACTATCAGTTATTCTTTGAAATGTAGTCAATGCATTCTTCAACCCAAAGCGCATTACTCAAGATTTGAAATACCCCTCTTCATTTGGATAGCGTAAGCCATTCCTGGCCTTCTATCACCCAAATTTGGTTAAAGGCATTAACAAGGTCAAGTTTTGAGAACACATGCGACTTAGCGTTGCTTGACTGATAGTTTGCTCCAGTGGTAAAAGTTAGGAATCATGAACTGTGATTTATTTAGGTGACCATAATCCACGCAGGGATGAAGGGAACCATTGGCCTTCTTGGCAAAAACGATGGGAGAAGCAACTGGTGATGTCTCTTTGAACAACCACTCTTTCTTAAGCATGTCATTCAACCATACATTAAGAGCATTCTCCTCCTCCACTGTGTGCAGGTACTAAAAGCAGTTAATATTTACCACCTGCACTATTGTTCTGAACCCTAGGTCAAATTTAGTATGAGGGGTAAGACGGTCCACCTTCTCATAATTAGATATACTTTGATATCCCATTAAAGCCTCATAAAAATCCGATGGAAAGCCAGCAGGGGAAACAAAGGAAGTGATGGAACTGCGGCCTTGAGTTTTTGTAAGAGTATCCACTAAGGGAATCTCGCCTTCCGTTTGGTAATTAGTAAATGTCAACATATTGGACTCCAGGTGAATTCAAACATGCTTTCAATGCCACCAACCCACCCCTAAGATTACCAGTAACACCAAGTTTAGCATTGCAGAGAACCAATTGCAAAAGCTGAACTGGTGAACAGAGAATGGTACTGAGACATCGATGAATCCCCCCATGGGTTGGGACCATCTAGTACTAAAAAGAATGTACTGGGCGTCAAACCAGGTATGAGGGCTTTGAGGCCAATGAAGCAACTATCACCGTAGGACCCAAGTCCAGGTCAAGTTCCAACTGGTGGGCTATCTCTACACTCATAAATTTGCTGTTGCTCCAGTATCCACCAAGGCCTTAAAGGAAATGTGGTGAACTCTGATAATAATTTTCATACCAATAAAAAGTAAGCGAAATTCTCTTTATTGGCAGTTATAGTTGAGTCTGTAGATAAGGAAGAGATTGTACTAGGATTGAGGAAAAACTACAAGGTTTGTAACAGGAATAAATACTTAATAAGTCTGAATGCCAGAATATACTGACATAGGCATGAGGGCCATGGTAACTATTGAAATTGATTTGTACAATGATTCAGAGCTGGGATTTGACACCAAGGCCACCTCAGCGGCTCCTAGCATGATCCCATTTTGAAGGGTGGTCTTAGACAATTTTTGAGGTACTAGGCTATTGTAACCATAGTAAAACATCATCACAATCTTATTCAGCTGAAAGAAAAGGACCACTGCTACGCCCATCTCAACAAGAAGGGCGGAAATGGTTAAGAATAATGGTTTGTCAATTATGTCAGGAAGATATAAAAGTTAATTTCTAGACTACCCTGTCAGTTGAGTGCCAAAGCACCCAAATGGTAAGCCCAAATGCCGGTGGCACTGCTACTTGTGCAACAGTTATGGAATCAGAAATGAATTTCGCCACTGAGCACCCATGAGCCATAATTGTTTATAAGCACCTAGCAAAACACCAGGTGAACATGGCCACAGACCCCGTGGATTGTTGAAATATAGGCGGAAAGGGTAATTTAGATTTGAGCATAAAAAACTGGAATTGGGTAAAGGGATTTTATTAATAAGTTTAATGAAGAAAAATGACCAACGATTTCCTCAGTGTGATGCAACCGATTAAATAGTGTTTGATTTGGTAGCTTGTCAAAGCAGGGATTGGGGCCCTCAAATATTGACCTAACCTGGAGAATTTTCAAGGGAGGGGAGAAATAATTCTAATATGAACTGCCATTGAAGGAATTGGCAGCAGGCCAAGTTGTTAATGGTTTTTCCAAGAACGCCTGGCCTGAGGCTTTACTGTGTTTACATTGGTACCATGATGGCATCTGGACCAACGGGCAATGGGAATCCCCCAGGACCACCCCACATAGGGATGGTCCCAACGGGTCAGAAATGGGTTTGGGATGGCAAAACCCCTACCTAGTTGCTGGAGCATTTGTTTAGCCAAATGGGCTCCATTGAGCAACAATCCTGATTTCTTAAATGGGTGTTTTAAACTATCAGCAACCATACCTAATGGCAATAACTGCTTATTGGGGATTGTCCCCGACAATTTTAGGGGAGTTTGGCGTCAGCAACTGTACTGCTCAATGGCTCAATGACATTGGCAGTTTTGACCAAGAATTCATTACTTATTCCCTTCCAACTATTAGTTTCTCACCCATCAGGTTTTATTTTCATTGATTTCAGACATTTTGGCTTCAATCTGAGTATCTGGCGCTATCAGTTTTATAAAATCCCTCCTGCTCATGGGAAAGACAGTTACCAATGATTTTGGTGCAGATTTCCTCAATTTGGTGAACTATTTTGGTGGAGGCAAGTGCAGGAACTGGGGGAGGAATCTTCAGAGGGAGTGCTTTTACCCAGCACTTGTCTACCACATGGGCGAGGTTGCCTTGAGTGACGAGAGGTACAGCCGCCCTCTTTGGACCCTTTTTTATTTGAAAAAGGAAAATCGCCCATTCTATGCAAAGGGGACGTTCCCCTGGACTTACAGTTTACCCATGAGCACGTCAGCCTATCCTGCCTAAAATAACCCGTGACCCCTTTCCCTAATACCTAGCTTTTAAGATAACTCCTCTGAAAGTGTCAGTTGTAAGTTCATTTTCTCCTTTGGTTTTATAAACTACTCATTTTCCACAAAAATTTATTCCGTGGACTCTGTCATATAGCTAAAATATTTTCATTAAACACAATTAAATATGTTTCATTTTCTATTTTAGGTCTCTGGTCGTAAAGTGGGCCCTCCAATCCCTTGATCCAAAGGCCCACCAAATGGTGATTGCAATGATAAAAGGATATTTCCTGGGCGCACTACACCAATCTGCCACTCCTGAGGAGCCTTTGGATCTGCAAAATTTGCATAACAACCTGCCTCTTATTCCAAAGCATGGTGGACAATCTAAAGATCCACCGCCCTTTGCTCAAGGTAGAAAAATTTGACTAATTGTCTCCACTGATCTACCAGAAATTTGGTAAAATCCAGGCAAAAATGAGGCATTCTCCTCCGCTAACCTTTATTCTCCATCTGGGGCTGAGGATCAGACATCCTTGCAACTGTGAGGTGTAAACCATGCGCTAGATTATCTGGGCCATCCTGTTGTGGGCCAATACAGCCCAAATTATTTTATAATATTGATCCGCCGCTTAGATGATGCTTCTAATTCCTCAATCTGATGTGAAACACCATAAAAGGTGTGAGGCAAAGCCCAAAGTCACCCTACATCTGAATCAATTCAATTCAATTTAAATTTGAGAACCCAGGGAGGATACCCCAGTGGTAGAGTATAGACCCTCTACCACTGCCTCCTGAGTTCGATCCTGGTAATGGACTTTAGGTAGGGGACGATTTTGACTGTGTTGGTTTTGCGCGCCAATGCCCCAAACTGAGATAGCGAATAGCAAAGGCGGTCCATGGAGTTCCTGGCCTATCATACGCCGCGCATGGAGGTTTTCCGGGTTTTATCCTCCTTTCCCATTTTCTTCACTTCCCTAATTGGTGCGGTATCATCCCCAGGTTGGCCCACCTCAAATAAAATTTAAAATTTAAATTTGAGAACCCAATCTGAATTTTTTCAAAATTTAATTTATTTAACAATTTTCAGGATTTTTCTTATGATGAAACTGAACCAGAAAGTTTGGGAACTGAGCCTAAAGGCTAACTACCGCCAACCCAGGAGAATTGGCCATCATTTTTGCCTCTCCCACCCTTGGGAGATGGCCCTGCAAGACCCATGGTTGCGCTCTTTGCAGCCATCTGGTTTGCTATGAAGCTTTTAGTATATTCCTGAATTTCTATTTTCATACAAAAATCATAAGGCGTCTATAATAAAAGTAATCATAAATGCTATGCCACTGGAGTTCTGGGCTTTCCACTGGTTTTTACACACCTATTGTAGGAATCCAGCTCTCTTGTGCTCACCAATGCTTACGCTGCTGGATACTGCAAAAGCTTTATCTTTATAAAATCAAACTCTAATAAAAACTTGGATTTTTATAAAGTTTTTATTATGAGTGACAGGAAGTTAATATGACTGGATGATATGCTATCCATACCAGCAGATTGGAGGGGGATTGAGATGAGTCTCAAGATTTACAAAAAGGGGTATACAAATTATAATCAAGAAAAAAGATGACCATTTGGAAAATTGAGAGGACTTATGCCAAGGTTTGACATAAATGAGAGTAAATAGAAAAGGGAAGATGAATATAAGATTACCAAGCTGAGGATGCATCTGGCTTGGGAACCAAGGTATATAGAGTAACATAGAGGATTGAGAGGAGGTCTTTTCTAAGGTAATTAAGTAATTGCATATAAGTCTGCAATTTATAGTAAATAAAAGTTGAAACCAGGGGCGATAGCTCCATATTGTAATGGACGAGTTTGTCTCATTCATTACATTCTGACTCATATAAAGATTTTCCAAATTTGAGTTGGAGCGTGTAATGGTCAAGGCGTTTCCTGACCACCACATAGCCCTAATCTTCCCTAGGGCGATAGTCAGGGCTAGGGGAGAGGGTCACGACTGCTCTGATTATTGTAAATGACAATCTGATGAATCAGATGACTCAAAATCAGAAGCAATATTGAATTGAAAGGCTGACAGAGAAGGGAAGCCTCAGAAATGGCACTCTGGCCAATCAGATACTGACAAATCCAATATTGCTAAATGAAGTGATGAGGGATTGGACCCTCAGATGCGAATTTCTGACCAATCAGAGGCTGAATCCATTGCGTTTGGGAGTATCAACAAGGAGGAAAATCCTTGCAAATGGCGCTCTGGCCAACCAGATGCCGCCAAACAAAATATTCCCAAAAGAGGCAATGAACCGATATCAGGGAATATGGGCGAGGGGAATGCCCCGGGCTATGAGAGCAATTTGAAGCCAAATAATGAATGTGGAAAAGTTTCTGCAACCCTGAGGGTACCCAGCCCGAGTTTAAGAATGGGCCTCGACGCCAAAATCGAGGGTCTAGATTCTTAAATAGGGCCCACCACCGGGAAGATGCCCGCAGACTTCGTGGGAGCAGGACCCGCCTTTCCCCAATAAGCTCATTATAAAGCTGAGCAGGAGAAACTGTTTAGAGCAGTTTTGTCTTCTATAAACCTAAATAAAACTTAATAAATTCTAAAATCAGTTTTTGCGCATTTGCAAATAACTTTATTAAGAAAACCCGGAATCCATAACATGGACAGTAGTTCAGACTTTGACAGGGCCATTCAGTCCCTGTACGCCCTCTCAGGGGGTCAAGCCCTCCTCCTGGGCGCCAGCATTGTCCTAACTGTGGTCCAAACCTTTGTGGTAAAGTGGTTTCCACATAGTTGGATTTGGGATCTCTCAACTGCAAGTCTATCCTGCCTATGGGCCCTCACTTGGGCACTCTTGCCTAACTGCTTTGTGGCAGTTTTCAGAGACCCCGTCCGTCACATTAGACAAAACTCATTTAACTTGATGTCTCTATTCCTGGATATGGTGGATAAGCCATTTGAACGCGCCCTGCCTGCGTGGTATGAACACCCAACCACATGTTTGATGGTCATCTTCTCTCTTCTATTTCTCCTAAAAGAATTTTCCCGTTTTCTTCACTCAAAAGGGCATACCAACGTCTACTTTCAACCCGAGCAGTCTGCATCTGAGTTCTGACAGGCCCTCACCCCTGGAGAGTTGAGCACCTTGCACACCACCTTCTCGCATGTGAAACTTCAAGCCTGGCTGACCATGGCGTCAGGAGGAACAGCCCCTGTGTCACTTCAGATCATCCAGATAGTAACCGCCCTGCCCAGAAACCTAGCGGATTGGTTCACTGAGCTACTGGAAACCCAGACGATGCTCTCTCCCACCTTGGAGGAATGTCTTCAACTGGTTGAGAGAGTGGCTATGCTGAATGACTCCCAAGACGCTGCATGGTCCGCCCTTCTGAACCTGACTCAAGGAAAGATGTCAGTCATGGAGTACGCCCGAGTGTACCGCCCTTTGGCCAAGGCTGCCAAGGTCTTCCTACCCAGATAGAGCGAATGTTCCGCCAGAACCTCCGCCCAGACATCCTTACAGCATTGGCTGCCACTCGCCTGGGAGCTACCCTCAATGAGGAGATTTTAATTGCGACCCAGGTTGAGGGCCAACTAGCGTTAGTGCAAGCAAAGGCCCATACTGGAGTACAACGGGGGAAGTTCTGCGGCCACCAATCTGAGACTTAGCCAGTCTCCAACCCCTCGTAGGAGTCCATACAGGGTTCGCCCTCCAGCTCCACCAATGGGGTAAACCCTTCGGGAAACCACAGAGAGGGAAGCCCTAGTCCCTCCTACAACTTCTGCCCTACTCCGGTGCGCGTTGCTACCATCAATAAAGGAAATACCTGTCTTATCTCTATGTCCCCTATTCGTTACAGCTCTGGGGAAGAAAGAGGGAGGATCAGCTGTGGGCGCTGGTGGACACTGGAGCGGAATAGAATTACCTAGATCACGGGTTAGCAAAAGAAATGATGCTGGAAATGGAATGGAAGGGAGCCGTGACGCTGGCAGACACCTCAAAAACGGTCAGCAGTTGGAAGATCAAAACCCAGGTGCTGCTGCGGCAGGGGCCTCACACCTTCCAAGAGTCATTCAGTGCCATTAAAAATCTGCCTCATCCCATAATCCTGGGCATGGAGTGGTGGCACAAGTACTCCCCTCAGTTCAAACTGCAGGAGCGCCTGGTCATGCTACACCCCAAGAATCAACCCCCAGTGGCACTAGATTTCTTCACCACTGGCGGAGGGAAGCCTGGGGTGAATTCAATAGTAGGGCTGGAGACGGAGGCGGACATACCCAACGAATTTCGTGCATATGCTCACCTGTTCAAGAAGAACCAAGCTCACTTACCACTCCAAACGGTCCTTACCCTTTCACCTTCAAGTTCAAAAAGGATGCGGAATTCCCCAAGGGTTGTCCCGTTTATCCTTTGAACCTTAAGGCGAGGGCGGCCCTGAGGTCTATGTCAAGGAAATGCTGAGCGCGGGATGATTGTTCCATCCAATTCGCCAGTGGTGTCACCAATACTCCTAGTCCCAAAAGCAAGTGGCGAGCTTTGGCCGTGTATGGACTACCGGCAGCTGAACGCAATCACCGAGTCTGACCCCTACCCCATCCTCTGATGGAGACCATCTCTCAGATGATCTCAGGTAGCCAGGTTTTCACCAAGTTGGACCTGGTTGACGCGTTTGACCAAGTTCCGGTAATCACCAAACAATAACAATATATGGCTTTTAAGTGCCACCTAGGAGTTTTTGAGTACAAGGTGATGCCTTTTGGCCTCAAGAAGGCCCCAGCAGTATTTTAGCGTACCATAGACAACGCCTTAGAAACCCGATTGGAAAATGTTGTGTGGCGTACATGGATGACATACTTGTTTTTCCCAGGACCAAGGAGGACCACAAAGGAGATGTGCTGAGCGTGCTGAAAGCCCTCAGCAAGGCAAACCTCCGCTTGAAGCCATCAAAACGTGAGTTCTACAAGGACTCAGTCTCCTTCTTAGGATTGTAGTCTTCCAAGGGGGAACAGCCATATGCCCGGACAAGCTGAAGGCAGTAAGGGAGTGGTCGGCCTCTAAGGATAGAACGGGCATTAGAAGTTTCCTGGGCGTGGTGAACTTCCCAAGGAGGTTCGCAAAAGACCTGTCCAAGACGGCGGCTCCCCTAACTCGCCTGACAGGGCAGGTCCCGTTCCATTGGGGAAAAGAGGAGGAGACAGCCTTCCAAGCCATCAAGGAGAGCCTCATGAAGGCACCAGTACTAGCCCATCCCGACGCCAACTGTCCCTTTATAGTGGAGACTGACGCCTCCAACTTTGCAATTGGGGCAGTCCTGCTACAAGAAGGAGAAGATGGGGTAGACCATCCCGTAAGCTACTTTAGCATGAAAATGCTGCCTGCTGAGACCAACTACCCCATGTATGACAAGGAGCTCTTAGCGATTGTATCAGCCTTGGAGGAATGGCAGCAACACTTACTCTACGCCAGACATCCCTTTACTATCAGAACGGACCAAAGAGCCCTCGAATTTTACAAGAGCCCAAAGCGCATGAACCAGCGCCAGGCCAGATGGCACCTAGAGCTGGCATCTTATATTTTAGGATTGTACAAGCCGGGTGAAAGCAACCTCATCCCAGATCTCTTGAGCAGAGACCCAGGTAAGTCCTTCCCAAGGAGGAGCTGGATGCATACAACACCGCCACTATGTTGCCATCAAATGTGTTTGCTGTCATCCAGAATGCCACCAAGGAACTGAGGGAAAAGCTCCAGGCTGCCCAGCGAAGCTCAAAGTATGGGACAACACTGTGGGAAGGACCTGGAGGAGGGGTAGAGAACGAGCAAAATAAGAACTTTATAAAAGGAAAGGCCTCATTCTCCACAAAGGGCGCCCATGGCTGCCCAACCGCTTGCTCCAGGAGGGGGCGATAAGCGCTTTCCACGACCACCCTTTGGCAGGACACCCCAGAAATGAGAAAACCATAGAGCTCCTGGCCCGAAGTTACTCCTGGCCAGGGATGCCCAGTGCCATAAGGGAGTACATCCAGAAATGCGTTACTTGTGCCCGTTCCAAGCATGTTAGGCAGAAGCCTTTAGGAAAACTCATGCCCCTCCAGATTGCAGAAATACCATGGTCCTCACTGAGTGTGGACTTCATAACGGGGCTTCCAAAATCAAAGGGATATGACTCTGTGATGGTGGTGGTAGACAGAATGACCAAATACGCAGAATTCTTTCCTTGTAACTCCACTATCACAGCAAAGGGCATGGCGGACATCTTTGTTAATGAGGTGTTCGCCCGCCACGGTCTACTAGAGGAGATAGTATCAGATAGAGGCCCACAATTCATCGCCCGATTTTGGCAACACCTACTTGAAAATCTTCAGATCAAGCCATGCAGATCCTCAGCTTACCACCCGCAGTCTGATGGCCAGACGGAACGAGTTAACCAAGTCCTCGAGCAGTAGCTGAGATGCTACATGACTACACAACAGGAATGTCGCCATTCATGGCGAACTATGGGTTCAACCCAAAGATGATGGAAACCCACCCCAGAGGTCCAAATCCAGCGGCCAACGACTTGGCAACGGAAATAAAGGAAAACTGAAAGCCCTGCATGCGAACTTAGTCAAAGCAATAGATATGCAGAAGAGGAAGGCCGACGCTCACTGATCTGAGGCCCTGGAGCTAAAGGAAGGAGACCTAGTGATGATCAACGCGAAGAACTACTTGGTGCTGGCAAGCTGTAGGAAATTTGGACCAGTTTCTCTGGGCCCATTCAAAGTCCTCCACCAGGTAAACAAAGTGGCGTACAAGCTTTAGTTCCCCGAGGGATTGTGGGCACACCCAGTGCTGCATGTCTCACAACTTAGGAAGTTCGAAGGCCCTCTCCCAAAGAATCTTGAGCCTGTACACTTGGGAAACCTGGGAGAGGCGGAGTATGAGGTGGAGGAAATCTTGGAGTCAAAAATTTCGCGGAAAAAGCGCTGGTACCTAGTTAAATGGGTAGGATACCCAGTGGAGGAGTCCACCTGGCAGACGACTGATGACTGCAGCAACTGCCCACAGAAGGTGAAGGAGTTCTGGAACTGGAGGGGGCTCTCATCTGGGGAGGGTGATGTAACAGTCAAGGCGTTGCCTGACCACCAAATAGCCCTAATCTTCCCCTAGGGCGATAGTTGGGGCCAGGGAGAGGGCTCAACTGCTCCGATTATTGTAAATGACAATCTGATGAATTAGATGCCTCAAAATCAGAAGCAATATTGAATTGAAAGGCTGACAGGGAAGGTAAGCCTTGGAAATGGCGCTCTGGCCAACCAGATGCTGCCAAATCCAATATTGCTAAATGTGGTGACAAGGGATCAGACCCTCAGACATGAATTTCTGATCAATTGGAGGCCGAATCCATTGCATTTGGGAGTATTGACAAGGGTGAAAATCCTTGCGAATGGCGCTCTGGCCAACCAGATGCCGCCAAACAAAATATTCTCAAAAGAGGCAATGAACCAATATCAGGGAATATGGGCGAGGGGAATGCCCCGGGCTTTGAGAGCAATTTGAAGCCAAATAATGAATGTGGAAAAGTTTCTGCAACCCTGAGGGTACCCAGCCCGAGTTTAAGAATGGGCCTCGACGCCAAAATCGAGGGTCTAGATTCTTAAATAGGGCCCACCACCGGGAAGATGCCCGCAGACTTCGCGGGAGCAGGACCCGCCTTTCCCCAATAAGCTCAGTATAAAGCTGAGCAGGCGAAACTATTTAGAGCAGTTTCATCTTTTATAAACTTAAATAAAACTTAATAAATTCTAAAATTAGTTTTGCGCATTTACAAATCACTTTATTAAGAAAACCTGAATCCACCACATGGACAGCAGTTCAGACTTTGACAGGGCCATTCAGTCCCTGTACGCCCTCTCAGGGGTCAAGCCCTCCTCCTGGGCGCCAGCATTGTCCTAACTGTGGTCCAAACCTTTGTGGTAAAGTGGTTTCCGCATAGTCAGATTCGGGATCTCTCAACTGCAGGTCTATCCTGCCTGTGGGCCCTCACTTGGGCACTCTTGCCTAACTGCTTTGTGGCAGTTTTCAGAGACCCCATCTGTCACAGAGCGATTTTAAAATGTTTTTGATTCATTATAAAACTTAAAATGATTTTTGGTTCTGTCATTTTGGGCATTGGGTTGTGCCTTACCTGAGTTGTAGATTAGGCTTGTGCGAGCCTAATCAATAGCTCAGGTGAGGCCCCAAAGCGCTGCCTTTAAAGGCGCGCCTGCCCATTCTGAAGTTCACTTTGGAATTTCCCCCTACCATGTCCCTTCCCTGGGGAGCATTGTCAGTTGCTCCTCAGATGAGCTCTGGTTGGCGGGTCATTTTATTATCCATAATAAAAAAAGGTTGTTTTGGGGTTCTCATACCTTGCTTACCTGCTGGTCTTTTCCCTCATTAAGGAGTTTTTTATGTAGGTTGGTTTTGGACCAATCCCCCAAGAGGATTTGACATAACTAACCAATAGTAGGTGAATGTTTGGCTGCTTGTTGGTGCCCCAAACCTCTCCCTATCCAGTTAGGATGCTTCAGTTGACTGTCAGTGCACCAAAGTATTGTTTGAATATATTTTGGTCAGAACTGGGGTTTTTTTTTTATCTATTACATTATTCCGAAGTCATTATGCACTGCACACTGCTGATCCCCAGTTTGGTCTGACCTCAGTGGTCACTTGGTTCTGGTTGTCGAGAAACCAGCACTGGTGGGAGCCCGTGACTGATGGCCAACCCTGGATCTGAAGTTACTGTTGATTTAATTTCTGGTGGGCCCTCCCACCCACTAGGGATCTGGAGGCACTGAGGCGACCTTCCCCAGCATGGCTCCCTCACCTGTAGATGGTCTGCTCGGAAAGGGGTCAGACATCCAGCTGCGCTGCACCGTGCACCCCTCTCACATTTTCTTAGAAAAAGTGCCTTCCCAGTTGGGATGGGAAGACCATTGCTAACAGGAGCTTGGGAGGGGGGCGCAACGTAGCCAAGTGCTGGGCGTGTGGCCTCAGGCCAGAGTCGTTCAGCTGCGCTGGACTGCGCGCCCCTCTCACGTTTTCTTGGCAAAAGCGCCTTCCCAGTTGGGATGGGAAGACCATCACCAAGGGAGCCTGAGAGGGGGTGTAACACAGCCACGTGCTGGGCGTGCATCCTTGTGCTGGGTGGGCTGATTCTGGCAGCCCAGTCCCAATTTGCTCTCGCCATTTGCCATTTCCTCAAGGGGCCCAGAGTTTATCCAGGCTAATTTTTCCGGGGCTTGAGGTAACTCGCCCCAGGAAGTCCTCATCATGGCAGTGTCTGCTCTGGGGCTCCCTCTTCGAGGAGGGGTCCTCCTTTAGCGGGGGTGATGTAATGGACAAGTTTGTCTCAATTGTTACATTCTGACTCAGATTCAGATTTTCCAAATTTGAGTCAGAGCTTTTTAAAATGATTTTTGGTTTGGTCATTTTGGTGTTGGGTTGTGGCTCACCCAAGTTGTAGATTAGGCTTGTGCAAGCCTAATCAATAGCTTGGGTGAGGCCCCCAAAGTGCTGCCTTTATAAGGAACGCCTGCCCAATCTGAAGTTCACTTTGGAATTTTCCCCCTAGAATGTCCCTTCCCTGGGGAGCATTGTCAGTTGCTCCTCAGATGAGCTCTGGTTGGCGGGTCATTTTATTATCCATAATAAAATAAGGTTGTTTTGGGGTTCGCATACCTCACTTACCTGTTGGTCTTTTCCCTCGTTGAGGAGTTTTTCGTGTAGGTTGATTTTGGACCAATTCCCCCAGAGGATTTGGCATAACCAACTAATAGTAGGTGATTGTTTGTCTGCTTGTCAGTGCCCCAAACCTCTCCCTACCCGGTTAGGATGCTTCAGTTGACTGTTGGTGCACTGAAGTATTGTTTAAATATACAGTGATCAGAACTGGGGTTTTTCTGTCCGTTACACATATATAGTTTATTGAGTTTTTATTAGTAAAGTTGGTGATCTTCATATCATCCGATTTGGTTGCTCAGTGGCTAATAACCTGTGCAAACCGATTTGGTGGCATCGAGCCTATACACTGAGAAATAACAGTGGTTCTCACTACAATGGGCCACTGGTCAACTTTAGTTTTTCAACAATAGGATACAATGATGGGCCCTCATTCTTTCCGGCTTAATTTGATCAGATTCCATGTGTGGTATGCTGAAGAAGCATGGGAGGCACCTAACAATACACCAACTTTAATACTGTTACTGAACCAGGGGATCTTGAAATTATGATTACTATGCAATTCGAGAATTGCCTGGAGCTGATGACCAACCAACAAGGATGCTCCACAAATGTGACTCCTCAGCAACTGCGAGATATTATGGAGTGGCTGTTGTGTGGATACTGTCTATATGAAGATGAGGCTGGGGAAAACTCCCTGAGTTTATTCTATAACCAACGTGACCAAGAAAATTAATATGCCTTGTATATGTCTTATTTGGATGCAACTACAGAGGGGTTGACTTTCCACCTTTATACCCACAGTACTGAGGAATATTTAGTCGTTTATGTGCGACCATTGATTTGCCAGCTACTGAATGTGCTGGCTTGCCAGAATATTGAAATTGGAGATATATTGCAGTTCACTCAAGCACAGCAGCACAATACTCACCTCCTGCTTGACCGCCTCGATTGTTCATTTCAGAGGTATAAGGGGCATTGGTACAGATGGACCATTGCGTTGGGGACATCCACCGTTGCTTGGACCTTTGGTACCCCAGTTAAAACTAGATAAACCTCAAGTTATAACAGAACTTATGGATCAGTATAGTTTATTGATGGAGTGGATTCAGGATGTAACAACGTTGGGGAATGATACTGAGCACTTTATGATGGAGATAGCCGAATGGGAGGAAGCTCTTGAAGCTGTGATTGCCCAGCTTAGGGAAAAAATGACACTGATGGAACGGCAAGTGTCAGACCAAGTCGGCTCTCTATTGGCTGAATTAACTCGACTTTGTATCAAATTGAGTAGCCAGCGAATGACAGATAACGCGCTTATCCTTTGGTCAACATCTCTAAATATCTTAAGCTTATTTTTCAGGTTACACAACTGGAAGTTGTTAGTCAGGATGAGCACCAATGAGCCTTCCCTCTTCCAATTGGTGATACAAGAGAGTATGCGGACATGCAAGGGTGCCTTGATGCCCTTCAACGGGCCAACAAGGAATTGGTATGGGAACAAGCCTCCCAAGTTAACCAAATAAATGACGCCAATCAACAAGCGAAAAACCTAGCCAGCAGCATACCCACCTGCAAAACATAATTGATTAGTTCTCTCTCGATTACAAGCTGTGGAGCAGAAACTGAACGTTGAAAGGGAATTCCACCAGGAGTTGCAACAGCAGTATGAAACGCTGCAATAGGAATTTCAGGATGGTTGGTGTAAATGCTATTTGGTTAAAGCGGAGCAGTTGGTTAATGAACATTTTAACAGGTACGCCAGAGCCGGGGAAGGTGGGGCAGTTAGTGGCAATTTAGGGGAAGAATGCTATGGATCAGCAAATGAATATCCCTTGGGAGGTATGATGGACCCCCACATGACACCACTTCTTTTGAGTCCTTTTTGACGAATTTGAGTCCATCTGGCCGTCTGTATGATAACGCACAAAGGGATGGTTCTTGTAGTCACTCTGAAACCAATTCTCCTACTCCTTATGGCAGGAACCTAGAGCAAGGTGAAGCTATTCAAAATTGAAAAATTACCTTCTATCAGTTGTAAAGGGAATTTACATGGTTACTTTAAGCATTTTGAATTCGCTGTGGAAGGGGCTACTGATCAACAAAAAGCAAAACAGTTGCTGTCCACTCTAGATGTGGAAAGCGCTGATCAAGTTATCTGCTATCTTCCAAATAGCTCTGTATCCTACGAAGATGTTAAAGCAATTGTTCTCTGGCTGTTTGGGGGTGCTACCAAGATGGCTCAACGTAAAGCTGACTTTATGACTATACAGTTTCACCAAAATGAGACCCTGTTAGAATTCGCTGAGTGTTTTTTGGTGGAAGAACATGTCCTACTTGGAGCTAATATTTTATCTGCCAAGGACATCGGTATAGCGATGATAGCGGCTGTTAAACCACATTGGGAACTATATAATGCTATGTCTCATGTGTTGGATGGATATGTCGGACTTACTTTAATCATGAACACCTTACGTCAACTCTCCACCCTGATCAGCACCCCAACATAGCCCAAAAAAGCTCTGCTGTCTCCACTCTAAACTCTTCAGGATATAGGCCGCAGTAACTGGGTTATCAGCCGCTGGAACATATTCATCCCTCATATGACTCAGTGGACCACTTTCAGCCCATGTACGCTTTGCCAGTTCATCAATGACTGTGGAACCATACTGGCAACTTCCAAACTGGTCCTTCTGCCACCAGCTATATACGTGAACCTTTTATGAACACTTGCTTCCAGTGTGGATGAAGAGGGCATTATTTGTGCAATTGCCCTAGCAAGCCAGAAGTGTATGCAATGCCAATTGAGAAAATTGAGCAGGGAAAAGCTTGAGCGGAGTAGAGATGGGACGCTCTACCTCCACTAAGTTCAGCTCACCTGTCCCTAGCTTTTCCCAAGCGTCTTTTCTGGTAGAATATAAACTCAATTAGATGTTTTGCTATACCAGCAGCTTTCGTTGGATACCCCTGATTCTGCCTCTGAGAGTAAAAGTTCACCCAAGAGCCCTGAGTTCCTCCAGGACGTGCAGAAGCCAAATTCATGGCAGATCCTTGAACAGACCAGCACCAGCAACACGGTTCCCTTGATGTACGTCTCCTCCTTGGTAGGGGTTAATGTAGCCATTCCAGTAGAGAAAATTGCTAATGAGTATCCTCAGGTTGGCAAGGGCATTTCCTTCTTTTTGAGTAACACAAAGCCCTTGGACTTACATGTAATAAACGCTGATGGTTCTTCTTACTTGGAATGTACTTACTGCGACATTTTTATTCAAAACACAAAATTTCCGCGCTATCATAGACACGGGAGCCCTGTGAACATAGTCTCTACTCGGTTGGTGGCTAAACTTCTGTTGAAACTGGATGTAAACCATCGAGTAGTATATGTGACTGTGGGAACGCATAGCACAGTGTCAGAAGGAGCTTATAGCGCGCTGCCTTTGCGATTTGGGTCAGTCCAGGCGTCCACTCCAGTGGTGGTTTTGCCAAATAACAACTATGACATGTTAATTGGTGAAGCTTTTATGAGGAAATTTGGTTTTGTGATAAATATAGCGGATGAAACTCTTATTATTTTAGGCCAACAGATCCCTGTATATTTTACCTCTTGTGGAATTCCAACAGAACTGGTCCGTTCTAGTCAAATCAATCTAGCATTAGCGATGGAATGATTCCAGTTTATTATCAACAACTGATTTGTCAGACCAGGACCCTCCCCAACCAGATATTTGAGCACAAAGGGATCCCACTTTATGCAACGAGCGCTTTGAATCTTCCGTCTGGACACCAGTGCATAGTAGGGACTGGGCTTGAAATCGATGTCCCTAAAGGGCTTTATGGAGAAATTATGGCGCCTCACCAGCACTCGTGGCTTGAACCACATGTGGCTCCAGGGTTACTGCTACCTGGGAATGGGGAGGTGAAAGTGCTGCTAGCAAACTTACAGAAGAAGGCAATAAAATCCAGCGGCACCAAGTGGTGGCTTACCTACACTTAGTCCCTATAGAGGAAGTTCGCCGTATTCATGATTTCAGCTCATGGGAGGATCTTGGACTACCAGCTCACTCATCGTTCGGCATACTGACCATGGTTCCACGGGAAGCACTCACAGGATTATTGGTGGAACAGCAAGATAAGGCTATGGCATTATTTGAAAAGTATCGGGATATTTTTGCACATGATGATCATGATTTGGGGTGCGCCCAAGGGGTGGTACATTGGATAGATACAGGGGATCACCCTCCCATTTGATCGCGACCTATTAGATGTTCAAAAGTGGTGGAAGAGGTTGTCTCTGACGATTTGGATAAACTTATTGTGCAAGGAATGCTAGAGCCTTCAAACAGTCCATGAGCATCACCTGTGCTCATTGTAAAGAAAAAGGATGGCTCAAATCAAGTGGTTATTGACTATTGTAAACTCAATAATGTAACAAAGAAGGATTCCTACCCTCTTCCATGGATTGATGACGCGTTATACTGATTAGGTGGGGAAAATTGTTTTTCCGCCATGGATCTGATCTCAGTGTACTGGTAGATCAAATTGCCATTAGCGGAATGGGAAAAATGTGTGATCATCACTTTAAGAGGGTTATTTAAGCCGACTCACATGCCACAAGGGTTATGTAACGCCCCAGCTATGTTTCAGCATGATATAGATACGATTTATGGTGATTTAAAGCTGTCCTGCATCTTAGTTTACCTCAACGACATCAATGTGTTCTCACAGACATTTACAGAGCACCTTGATCACTTAGAACAAGTGTTTCAGCGCCTCACTGCTGCTAATATCAAAATTAAGCCTTAGAAGTGCCATTTCTTTAAAGAACAATTAAAATACCTCAGGTTTGTCATGGATTCAAATGGATTTAAACCTCAGCCAGCTAAAGTGGAAGCCATAAGAAAGATGACTCGCCCAGGCAATAAGTGGGATATTCAAGTGATTTTGGGGATGGTCAGGTACTAATGATGGTTCATTACCAATTTCATTTGCATTGGGGCCAGCTTATTGATTTTATTTAAAAAAAATCTTCTTTTAATTGGATGGAATGATGCCAGAATGCTTTCAATGTGTTGCAAACCGTGTTAGCAAGCTCGCCCATTTTGCAATATCCCAACTTTGACAAACAGTTCATAGTACAAATGGAAGCATTCCTCGCCACTATAGGGGTAGTATTATCCCAGAAGGATAATGACGGCGTGGAACATCCTGTCACATTCTGTAGTCAAAGCTTGAACTGTCACAAACAATACTACACCATAACCAAGCGGGAGTGTTTAGCAGTGATCTACGCTTAACAGTTTTGGGTATAATTTCATGGGGTAAGATTCAAAGTAGTGATGGATCACGCTTCCTTGCGCTGGCTAATGAATCTGCATAAACTGGAAGGATGGCTTGCATGTTGGGCTCTGAAGCTCCAAGCATATGATTTTGAGATTATACACTGCCTGGGAGCAAAATATAAAATGCGGATTGCCTTTCTCGGCTGCCAATGGTCACTATTATGGCAGATTTAACCAACATAATGTATGAGAAGATGGTGGCAAACAAATACCAGGGTGAGCTGACACAGGTGATCAAGGTATTAGATGGGCTCAGGGAGGATACTTTTCTTCATGAGGGGGAACTATATAAGTGGATCAGAGACTTGACGCTGAATTTCCCTAAACCTTCAGCTAGACCCTCGATTATTATGGATGCTCATCGGGCTGTAGGACATGGAGGATTGCGGAAAACGTTGGAGCTTTTGCGACCCCAATACTACTGGAAGAGCATGCATTATGACGTATTGGGAATGGTTTGTTATTGCCATCTGTGTCAGGTGGAAAAGCCATTCTGCAAGAAGACCAATTACCAGCTGATTAAGCCCCAGTTCACCTGGCACACCATTTCCATTGATGTAGTGGGACCTCTTCTGACTAGCGCCAATAGATCCAAGTATATAATCATTGACATCGATCATTTGACCTGATGGGTGGAGGACAGGGCTATTAGCGACTTGGGCGCGGTCACCACTGCCAAGTTTATTATGGAGTGTGTTATACAGCAACACAGCTGCCCACAATTCATTTTAATGTATAATGGAACTAATTTTACTTCACACATTCTGTCAAAGTTGAACGAGTTGTCGGCGATCCGCAGGGTTTTGACCACCCCCTATCATCCGGAATCACATGGAATGGTAGAGCAAGTCAACAGAATATTAGTGAACATACTCCACAAATTAGTAAAGGATCAGCCCTTGGAATGGAGTTCACTTCTAACTATTGCTGTGTTTGCATATAATATCAGCTATCATTCATCCACTGGTAAGAGCCCATTTCAGCTACTGTATGGTTGACATCCGGCTCTTCAAACTTGCTTTATTTGTTTGTAAAGGACACTGGTGGTGTGGATCCCCAGCGATTTTTGAAGACTCTTATGGATACATTGATCAAGCTGAAAATGGAAGCCTACTCCACCAGTTTGGCCAAAAAAGATTTGTGATCAGGCAGCCAATCAGAAGAGATGGAGCGAACTTCCTCTGTTTGCTGTTGGGGACCATGTTTTATTCCATGACCAGCTCGGATTTGGGCGGAAAAACAAGCTCTCCAATGTCTGAGCCAGCCCATTTGATATTATCGAGAAGACTGGCATGGATGTCTACACTATCAAGGAACCTGCGGGGGGTCATATTATCAACCATGGTCACGCAAAGTTCCTCCAAGCATATAAACAATAAGAGCCAATCATCCAGTCAAATGGGGGTAATGTCAGGAAGTTGATATGACTGGATGATATGCTACCCATACCAGTAGATTGGAGGGGTATTGAGATGAGTCTCAAGATTTACAAAAAAGGGCATACAAATTATAATTGAGCAAAAAGTGACCATTTGGCGAATTGAGAGGATTCAAGCCAAGGTTTGATATGAATGAGAGTATTTAGAAAAGGGAAGATGAATAGAAGATTACCAAGCCAAGGATGCATCCAGCTTGGGGAACCAAGATATAAAGAGTCATACGGAGGATTAAGAGGAGGTATTTTCCAAGGTGATTAAGTAATTGCAGATATGTCTGCAATTCATATTAAATAAAAGTTGAAACTAGGGGCGATAGCTCTATATATAGTTTATCAAGTTTTTATTAGTAAAGTCAGTGATCTTCATATCATCCAATTTGGTTGCTCAGTGGCTAATAACCTGTGCAAACTGACTCAGAGGCATTGAGCCTATATGCCGAGAAAAAAACAATGAGCATGGGGTAGAAAAGAAAGAGCAATTACTCTCATTACTTGACTGATCTGTAATTAAAGTGTTTCAAGGGTTGAGATGAATTTGAGGATAGGTTTGTAATAGCTTAGATGCTTCTGAATTAGTTAATATGGTATACGCTCCTATCAGATCTTGAAATGTAAGTTACTTTCAGCAAAATGATAGTTGGGGTTTTGGGGAGAATGTACCCATGTGGTAATGTTTTAATGTATTTCAACCAATCACTGTTTGATAAAATGCTTTCACCTTGGGGGACCTCCGCCACACCTATAAAAGGGGGTGGTCCCCATGTAGGTGCTTTGAAGGACCTGAGGGTGGTTGGGGCGTACCTTCCAATGGTCACCTCAAGGTCTGTCATGAGGTCAGAGTAATCTGATTGCTTAATTTTACAACCATTGCCCGTGCAGGCTTTGAATTGATGTTATCCCAATTAATGGGTTCCACTGAAAATCAGCCAGGGTCTTTTGGCCGTTATCCTCAAAATTGTCATTATCCTTATTTAAATTGCATTCAAGTTCACCACAAACTTGTAAATGGCCAACATTTCCCCAGCTTGGCTAAATTCGTCCCAAGACACTCTTCCTCTGCAGCTGAGAGGGAAAATGTCAGACATCACCCCCTTCAAGAATTTTAAGGGGAAATAAAGCCAAAGGAAGCGGCCATGTACTCAGTAGATGGTGATTACAGTAGCTAAAGATTTTAAAGGATATTCATTGCCTCTTTTGTAAGTGATTGTGAAGTGACCCTACCATATTAATCCAAGCTTACCGCTCCTAGGAGTGATGAGGATATGATAGTATAAACTGTTATATTATTGGCGTTTCCGTTGAAACACGCTGTAACTGAAATTGCACAGGGTTTGACCCACTGATTAATAGGACCAATGGTATGAGGATCGTTGCCCTTGTAACAACAGAAATAAACTTTTATTGATAATATGGAGCACTTTCCCCCACTATACTTCTTTATTTATTATAGCAAACACAGCTGATCCTCGCTGCTTTGCCCGCTCTAAAATTATTAACAACCTACCTCCCTCAATCATCTCATCCTGCTTGTATTGTAGTAACTTCAGATGGTATTGCTTTCATGGCTTAGTAAATCACTTCTCAATATCTCATTAGTTCCGCCAATTCTTCATTCATTAATTCACAATCACCCAATTTTGCCGATTTCCCAACAACCCAATATCGTCTCATTTTGAGGTGCTCAAATTAATTATACTCAAAACAACTCGGCGGGTTTCATTCATTCTACCATATTGACTTAGGGCTTATCGTCCAGTCATATCAGAATCACGACATTACCCCCTCCTTGACTGTACAATAAGGCTCCTATTGCTTATATGCCCGGAAAAGCTTCTCATGTACTCATTTGATGATCTGTTTGCTAGTGGGGTCCTTGATAGTATATGCATCCATATCTGTCTTCTCAATAACTTCGAATGGTCCAATCCAGATACTGGCCAACTTGTGTTTCCACGCGAACTCATGTTGATCATGGAATAGAACCATGCCTCCATCTTTGAATTGTGCTAGGCCACTTCGCCAAACTTGATCAGTAGCCTGGGTTTTAATTTTCTTGGATAAGCTGAACGAGTACTCTTTGGTTTGTAATTTAATTAGCGTTTTCATTAGGGCAGTCAACTAGCATTGTGGATCCATTCTGCCAGTGTCCTCTACACAAGCATATTTGAGCGCAGGCAAAGCGGGGTTCCATCCATAAAGCAATTGGAATGGGCTTTTTCCTGTGGTAGAATGGTAGCTAATGTTGTAGGCAAACAGCACGGTGGAAAGGAAGGTACTCCATTCAGAGGGCCTATTAGTAACCAACTTCTGGATAATTTTCACCAGGGTCCCATTGACCTGTTTGACCATGCTGTTGGATTTGGGTTGATATGGAGTTGTTAGAACCCCGCGGATGGCAATCATTTTATTGAGTTTGGGAAGTATGTAAGAGGTAAAATTAGTGCCATTGTCAGTAAGGATAAACGGTGGGCAGCTGTGACACTGAAAGATGCATTCCATTATGAACTTAGCCACAGTAACTGCGCCCAGATCCCAAATGGCCCTTGCCTCAACCCACCTGCCAAGTGGTCAATTGCCACCAGGATGTACTTGGATTGGTTAGCTCCCGTTGGCAGAGGGCTGATGACATCAATGGAAACTGTATGCCAAGCAAAGTACGGCTTTACTAACTGATATGAGGTCTTCTGGTGAAACGGCCTTCCACTTGGCACTGGTGACAGGAGGAGATAATATCAAGCACATCGAAGTTCATGCTTTCTCAGTAATACCAAGGTCGCAATAATTTCAATGTCTTGCGCACACCACCATGCACAACTACCCTATGTGCATTCATAAT
The DNA here is from genome assembly GCA_022478985.1 of Massospora cicadina. Taxonomy (NCBI): domain Eukaryota; kingdom Fungi; phylum Entomophthoromycota; class Entomophthoromycetes; order Entomophthorales; family Entomophthoraceae; genus Massospora; species Massospora cicadina. The sequence continues at coordinate 39,822 of JAKSZP010013660.1, read as the reverse complement.
AATGTTAGGCCGCATTGAGAGTCGCGGAAAATTCACCATGAAATCACCAATCCGCTTGTACAACTCACCATTCCGCTGGAAAGTATTGGCTCACATTTCATTCAACGCCTTGATGACTTGGGGTGACTCATCATTATATTTTCTGCTAAGCAGCTTGTCATACATGATATCGCTCAGATCTGCTGTAACAACAATTGTGGGTAGCCTCAACAAGCATTCATCATTCTGGTGTTTTGCTCCTGGTCAGTAAAGGATCTTTAAATTGTAAGCCTGTAGTTTAAGGGCCCATCGTGCTAGCCAACCCTCAGGCTCCTTAAGGTTCTGCAGCCATCTTAATGAGGCGTGATCCATTCAACTTTAAATTTTACATCATGCAATTATACTCTAAATTGCTTGTAAGCATAAATCACTGCTAAGCACTCCTGCTTGGTCACAATATAATTTCGTTCATGGCTATTCAGACTTTGACTGCAATACACCACTGGGTGCTCCTCCCCCTTATCATTTTTTTGAGACAGAACTGCCCTTACAGCGGAAAGAGAAGCATCTGTCTGTACAATAAATTCCTTTTTGAAATTTTGGTGACTTAGCACTGGTGCCTCAATCAATTCTGTTTGAAGGAGTATCAAAGGAGCGTTGACAGTGTTACATCCATTCTAACGTGACATCCTTTTTAATAACTCAAACAGTGGACCTCCAAAACAACTAAAGTTAGGTATGAAGTGACAATAGTAGCCAACCATCTCTAAAAATACTTGTATATCTTATTTACTGCTTGATGTAGTCATCTTCAAAATGGCCTCCACCTTAGCTGGTTGGGTCCTCAGCCCTGTTGCATCAACTACAAACCCGAGGTACTCTAGCTGATCCTTGAAAAAGTGGCATTTCTGGGGCTTGATTTTGATGTTGGCCTCAGCCAACCGGCGAAATACCTCTTCCAAATAGCTAAAGTGCTCAGAAAAAGTGCGGGAGAAAACATTAATGTTGTCAAGATATACAAGAACGCATGACTGCTTCAAGTTGCTAAGGATAGTGTCCATCGCCCATTGGAAAGTAGCTGGGGCAATACACAGCCCTTGGGCATACGTGTCAGTTGGAAAAGCCCTTTAGATGTGATTATGGCACATTTTCCTTGTTCCACCATGGGCAACTCAATTTGCCAATAACCAGATATCAAATCCAGTACCAAGAAGATATGAGCTCCCCCCAACTGGTCCAATTCATCATCAATTTGTGGCAAAGGGTATGAGTCCTTTTTTGTAATGCTGTTGATCTTGCGGTAGTCAAATACTACCTGGTTAGTACCATCCTTCTTTTTGACAATTAGGACAGGGGAAGCCCATGGGCTCTTTGATGGTTTGAGCATTCCTTGCTCCAACAGTTTATCAATTTCTGCAGTGACAACTTCTTACGCTGCTCTAGATTGGTGGATTAGCCGAGATCTGATGGGGGATGATCCCAGTGTCCACTCAATGGATCACTCCTTGGGTGCACCCAAATCATGATCATCGACAGCAAAGATCTCTTTGTATTTTTAAATTAAGGCTTCTGCTTAATCCTTCTGATCTTTGGTTAACCCCATTAAATTTCCACTTGGTACAACTGCCATTACGCCAGGCTGTGTTTCTATGGGCAGACCAAATTCATCCAGTGAACCAAACTCATGAATCCCACGGACCTCCTCAACTGAAATGAATTGTAGAAATGCAACTACTTGGTGTCAGTGGATTTGCATTGGTTTATCCTATAGATTCGCTACCAAGACCTTGATCTCCCCATGCCAAGGAAGTATAATGCCAGGGGCCACGTGGGGCTCAATCTGTAATTGTTGATAGGGCCCAATGACCTCACCATAAAGCCCAGCAGGCACTTCCACTTCTAAATCGGTGTTTATGATTACTAGGTGTCCAGAGGGAATAGATATAGGCCCAGTGGAACTGAGCGGCAGTCCTTGATATTCATAAATCTGGTGAGGAAGAGCCCATGTCTTTCTCTTTATTTGATGATAGCAAACCGCAACCACTCCATCACTGTACGCAAGGTTAATGTCACTCATGTGTACCAGATCCTTTGGCATTCCGCTAGAAGTGAAGTAGATTGGGATCCGCTGCCCCAGAATTTTAAATGTCTTCACTGTTATATTGACAACAACACCAAAGTGGCGCATAAAAGTGGTTCCGATTAACAGGTTTATTGTTTGATAACACTATAGCTGGGGCTACAATGACAACTGACCCAAACTACAAGGGTAGCGCGCTGTAGGCTCCTTCAGAGACCGTGATTTCTGCTCCTGCAGTCCCATACACCATATGATGCTCCACGTCAGGCTTTAATGCCAGCTTTGACACCAACTTTGTGGATACTATGTTGATTGGGACACTGTATCAATTATCGCACAAACTCGAGTTTTTTCTACTATAGTATCACAGTAAGTACACTTGGAGTAAGATGCATCTGATTGTTTTAAGACATGGACATTTAATGGGTTCTTTTCCAAGGAAGCTCATAATACCCTTCCCCACTTTAGGGTATTCTTTAACAATGGTGTCCACAGGGAGGGCCATGCTTACCCCCTTCAAGAGAAGCGCATCAGCTAATGGATCTGGTTTTTCAGTAGAAAGATGATTGAACATTTGACAAGCATAAGGCTTAGGCTGTTCCATAGAGTTTGCTTCCACCATGACCATGAACTTCGTTCAGGTCAGCACATTCACCCGACAACCAGTTGTTGATATAAGAAGGCATCATCATACTGAGGAACTTTCGCTGAAGGTCCAGGGATAGGTTCCGGTGGGACGTTTTGGGTCAGAATAGTGTAGGTAGAGAGTCCTATCTCTACTCCTCTCTGACTTTTCCCTGGTGGTACTGCTCCTGCAGTAGGTACTGGGCCTGACGATTGCAACACCTTCTAGCCAGGTGCCCAGAGTGACCACATGAAAAGCAATTAATCCCATAAGACCTACGACCTTGATTGTTGTAAAAGGAGCCACCTCAAGGGTTGGGATGGAATCGAAAAGTGTAACCTGGCCCCTCCCAATAGGTGAGCTGCTGTTGGCAATTGATTTGGAAGTGAGCCGTGTATTGATGATAAGGCCAGGGTTTGCCAAATGGATTCTGAACAGGGAGGGATAATTCCTCTGGATAAGTATGTCCAGCAGCGGAGGCGCTAGGTTTCCACTCTATATTGGGTGGAGGGAAGGTAGCAGATAGATGGCGTAGAATTTGGACAAATTTAAGCAAGGGTACATCAACCTCTAAATATGGATCCAAGGTATTAAAAAGCTCACAATATGGTTTCACAGCAGAGGTCAACGCTATGCATATGTCACATTCAGTTAAATATACTGCCCAATTAACACATGGGCTTCTGCTGAGAATTGATCAGCAAACGCAGTGAGGGTCTCGTTATGTTGAAACCCAATGGTTAAAAACTCAGCCTTTCTTTGCGCCATTTTTAAAGTACCTCCAAACAACCACAGCACAGTATCCTTCACTTTTTGATAGATAGCGGAACTGTTGGGAAGATAGCAAGTTACTTGGTTGGCGCTTCCAACATATAAGGTGGACATTGGTAATTTGGCTTTACGCCAATCTGAAGTACCTTCTACTGCAAACTCAAATCGTTTAAAGAATCCATGAATGTTTCCATCACGATCAAATGGAGGCAGCTTGTCAATACAACATTCTTGCAGAATCTCATTTTCCCATTTAAGCACGGCGTTTAAGGCAAACTTGAGTTCTGCATATTCAACAGTGGCAGTGTGTTGAAGTAGTTCCTTAGTAAAGCAAGCCGGATATGACATGACTAGCGACTGAGGAACGCTTATAAGTCTATGTGATTGATCAATGGGCCCACTGTAGTGAGCACCACTGTTTTAAAATTGGCATTTCCGTTAAGATATGCCATAACCAAAATTGTGCAGGGTTTGACCCACTGAGCAATAGGACCAATGATATGAGGATCGTTGCCCTTGTAACAATAGAAATGAACTTTTATTAATAATATGGAGCACTTTCCAACACTATACTTCTTTATTTATTATTAACAAACACAGCTGATCCTCGCTGTTTTGCCCGCTCTAAAACTATTAACATCCTACCTTCCTCAATCATCTCATCCTGCTTGAATCGTAGCAACTTCAGATGGTATTGCTTTCATGGCTTAGTAATTCACTTCGCCATATCTCATTGGTTCCGCCGATTCTTCATTCATTAATTCACAATCACCCAATTTAGCCGATATCCCAACAACCCAATATTGTCTCATTTCGAGGCGCTCAAATTAATCATACTTAAAACAAATCAGCGGATTTCATTCATTCTACCATATTGACTTAGGTCTTATCATCTAGTCATATCAGAATCGTGACAAATACCATGTTGGACACTTGGAATGTAGGTAGGGGGTTCTGAGCTCATTGGCTGCCTGCCCTTATTTAGTCACCATTTTCGCTAAATTGTTCATTGCCCATATTGGAGTTAAATGATGCGTTGAGCCAATCTTCTCATAACTTTCTTGGGCTCCTCAACTCTAGAGGAGAATACATCCTTAATTAAGAGAGCAGGTATTCCTGGTTCTTGCCCATACAAGTCATGGAATGGGGACATTTTCAGTTATCAGTGATAAGTTATGGTAGGCCATAAGGGCACTGGGTAATAATTAATCCTAGTGAAGTGATCCAAAGAGGCCATTTTTTGTAGGATAGATACCAAGGTACCATTTGCTCTCTCCACAGTTCCATTGGTGGAGGAATTGTATGGGGTTGAGAAGAATTGTTGGGTCCCCATAGAGGTGGCCAGGATTTTTACTACTCAGGAGGTGAAGTTTTTCCCATTGTCACAGAGTGATACTTGGGGACAGCCATGTTGAGAGAAAATGTTTTGATGTAAAAAGGTGGCAGTGGCCTTGGCCGTTTGAGCAGGAAGAGCCACGGCTTCCACCCACTTAGTGAAATAATCAATAGCTACTAGTATAAATTTGTTTCTACTAGTAGTCTAAGGAAAGGGACCTTCTACATCCAAACTAATAGTGTGTAACGGTTGTTAAAGGTAGTGGGTTGATACTGGTATCTAGCCTTGAAACTGGATTGCTTTTTACATGCAAGGCAATCTTCAAAGACGTCAACAATTGATTCCATAATTCCATCCTGATAGTGCTGATCCTTAATCCAATCATACGTTTTCTTCGCCCCTCCATGACCTAGGATGGAGTGAGCTTCAAGGATAGCAGATACACATTCTGAGGGCCGAAGGTAAGGCAGCCACATTGCCCCACCTTCTTATACAACTTCCCGTTCTCCACTTTGATATTATGGGAGTGCCATGCTAGCATTTTCTGTACAATCTCATCCTCATCTTCCGGTCATCGGGGGTCATTAAGAGGTCATGTAACCTCTCCGCCCCACTGTTATCCAAGTGAAGAACTGGTAGCCAAGTCAACCTATTAACATTCAAGTGATGGGTTCTAGAACTGCGTTTAATCTCCATGTTGTAAGGCTAGAGCTTAAGAGCCCAGTGAGCTAGCTGACCAGTAGTATATTTCATGTTCTGTAACCATTTTAGGGATGCGTGGTCAGTAACCACAGTGAAGGTGGTTCCATATAGAATAGGGTGGTAGTGCGAAACAGCTAACAGAACAGCAAGGCACTCCTTCTCCGTTACAAGGTAGTTGCATTCCACTTTTTATAGCATCTTACTAAAATAGGATACAGGATGATCTACACCGTGTTCATCTAATTGGACTAAGATGGCCCCACTGGCATAGTCTGAGGAGTCAGTGAATAAGATGAAAGGTCTATTATAATCTGGGTGTCGTAGGATAGAATGTTGTTGCAGCAATTGCTTCATTATCTCAAAAGTGGCTTTTTGTTCAGCATTCCAATAAAAGGGGGTAAACTTGTACTAGCTGGACAAGGGGCTCACTGAGTAGGGCGAATTTAGGGATGAACTGATGGTAATATCCCATCATCCCTAGAAATACCTGAATATCCATAAATTTTTGGGGCGGCATTTTTGAGATGGCTTTGACCTTGTCATGCATGGATGAATTCCTTCTTGGTAAATGGAGTGACCAAGGAAGTCCAACTTTCTTTGGAATAAGGTACTGTAAGTCCCAGGGAACGTCCCTGGGTGTTGACTGGGCCATTTTCCCATTTCTGAGTAAAAAGGCACCAAAGAGGATGGCTGTACCCCTTGTTACTCAGGGCGATCTCGCTCACATAGCAGATGAGCGCTGGGTAACAGCTCTGCCACTTTGGATCCTGTTCCCAGTACCCACACTAACCTCAGCATAACTGTTACAAGTAATCAGTGAAATCTGCGCTGAGATCGCTGAAATGAAATTGATCATAACCAATTTTGAGCGACAATTTGCCCATTGCTTAGATTTTAAATGGTCAAAAAGGTATTAAGACTGATCTATAAGCTGGAATGCCCAACGGTTGCAAATCGATTAATATGACAATTAGAAAAATGTCTCCCCTCCCAAATCTGTCAGGAATCACCCCCAATGGGCAGCTTCCTGCTAACAAATTGGGTGTTGCGCCTGATGCAATGTCATTGATTGAATGAATGACCCAGCAACTGGGCAATGGCGGGTTGGGCGTCCAAACCTGTTCCCAACCAAATGGGCCCACCCCTATGTGGGGTGGCCTTGAGGGATTTCCGCTGCTCATCGGGATAAATGCTGTCACACCAACCATTGGAAATGTAGTCAAGTCTTGGTTCAGGCGTTTGAGGTCAAACTGACAGCGACTCAGCGCACCGCCAAATTTTTGTGATGACAGTTCCCAAGGAACTAACCCGCCCATTCCCATGTAATTCACCAGTTAGGTCGAATTTGAGGGACCCAATCCTAGCTTTATTTTCCCCCAAATTGACTACTATTTAATCATTCACATCGCACTGAGAAAATTGTTGGTCAATTTTCTTTCCTAAATTTCCATTAAAAATTCTTCCCAGAAATTAGTTTATACATGTTAAAAATTAAGCCGCCTTATCTGCCAACATTCTCATACCCCTCGGGGTTAACAGATGTGTGCATCTGGTACTTTATTTTGTGCCTATATGAAATTCTGGCTCACCAAAAGATATTGGTGGAACTCTTTTCCAGTTCCATATTCGTTGTATCAGCAGCAGTGCCTAAGGCATTCTGGTTTGCTGTTCAGATGCTCTGGCATCTGGGCTGGCTGGCCAGTCTAATTCTTACTTGCTGTCCGCCTGACATAATCGACCAACCATTTTTCTTAGCCATTTCCGCCTTTCTCACGTGTGAAGGCGCAGCAATGGTTCCTTCTTTCCAACTGAGCCAGGTTGTAAAGAAGATTATCTCTGACCCCATTAGACTAACCACACTTGAGCCTCCAAAACCATACCCCATAGTTGCTGCAGCTATTTGCCCATTGGTTTCCCCAGATCCCACCACCATCTCTTTGGTATCGCTGGATTCATCCACAACTACCAAAAAGGAGAACTACGCTTACTTCTTAGTACTATGAAGATTAGCGTTGGTTCTCATCACATCTCCTTTGAGGCCCTGGTGGACACTGAAGCCACGGAAAATTTTATGAGTGTTGAATTGGCGCAACAATTAAAACTGGAATGGATGCGGGCTCCTCAGTGATGGTGGCCTCATCTGCTTATCAGCCCTCGTATGTCATTCAAAGACCAGTACCCTTTTCAATCCACCAGTTTAACTTCTGTGATCATTTTTCAGCTATGCCGAACTTGGTGTTTCCAGTAATCTTAAGTGTGGGGTGGTGGCGCTGACAACATGTGAAGATTCATTTAGAGTCTAATATCTTGTTGTTTACCAATGATCATTCAGAGGGATAATTCCCTTTGATCGACACCCTCAAGAAGGTACAAGGTACTAGCTCTATCACTACCCTAGTCACTTCTGTGGGCATTCCGGCCAATTTCCCTGAAAACTCAATGTGCTATTGGAGAATCTTCAATATGGAAAAGGTGGATCGTCTGCCTAAATAAACCAGGTATGATTGTGGGTTTTGAATGACCGTGGAGTTGGTGAACATCAATTGTCCGTTGTATCCCCATACAGCGGAGGAAGAAGTTTCACCTAATACCTGGTTGGACGATATATTGAAAAAAAGGTTGGTTGAACAAGGAAAACTCACCCGTCGCCTCCCCCATCATCTTCGCCAAAAAAGCGGATGGTTATCTCCATCCCTGCGTGGATTACATCCATTTGAATAAAATAACAGTTACTGATCCCTACCCATTGCCTCTGGAGCAGACAATCTGCTAGGCAATCGCCAAATCCCATATGTTCTCTAAGCTGGATCTTGTGAATGCTTTCAACCACTTTTGGTAATGGAAGGGCAGGAATGGTTAACAGTAATTTAGAAAAAATGCAGCATTTTCCAGTTTTGGGTATTGCCTTTCAGGCTGAATAATGCTTCTGCTACGTCCCAACAGATGATCAATAATGTACTGGGTGACCTCAAGTTCACCTGTGCTGTTGCATACATTGATGATATTCTGGTTCACTCCCTGACTCCAAAACAACACGCTATCAACTTGGAAGTGGTGGTGGTCGCCTTGCATAAGGCAGGGTTGTTCCTCAAACCTTCCAAATTTGAGTTTTATAAGGAGGAGGTCACTTTCCTTGGGAACCTGATTCTTAAAGATAATGTCATAATCCCTCCTAATAAGTTGGATGCTATCCGGGAATGGCCAACTCTGACTACCCATAAACAACTATGGAGTTTCTTAGGAACCATCATTTTCTTAAATAAGTTCTCCCCCACACTCTCTCAGCTCGCTGCCCCACTCCACCCACTCACAAGGAAAAACGTACCATTTCGTTGGATGGATGAATGCCAACAGGCGTTTGAATTGATTAAAGAGGTGTTTGTATCCCCTCCCATTTTAAAACATGCTGATCCCACCAAGCCATATATTGTTGCATGTGATGCATCATCAGTAGCTGTCGGAGCAGTGTTGCTCCAGGAGCATGATGGTTTGGAACACCTGGTCGCCTACTTTTCCCAAAAGTTTACCTCCATGGAGCAGCCTTGGGCTATATATGACAAGGAGTTGGCAGCTGTTGCATGGGCCTTAGTTCATTGGTGGTACCTGTTACAGGGTGCTCAACATAAATTAACAGTTCGCACGGATCACCAGGCCATGTTGTACTTTTGTAAACCCCAAAAATCAGCACACCAGCAAGCCTGAACCTACCAGGACCTGTTCAGTTTCAATTTTTAAAATACAAATTCATAAAAGGGGCACTAAATGTACTTCCCAATTTTCTCAGCCGCAGCCCCACCCACAGTTCAACAGATCCAGAGGAAGTTGACCTCATTACTATGATTCCAACCACACAAACCTTGTCAATTGTTCCCCCTGTCATTTCTACCATCGCTCTGGCCCCCAACTCTTCATTAGTTGCTCAGGTCTTAGCCAGTCAAATGGCCTGCCCTAAAGGAATGGAGCTGATCGAGCAGTTATCTCACCAGAAGCATAAACACTCACTATATTCACTGAAGGAAGGTCTTATTTATTTTAGATCTCGCATTTGGGTTCCCCCCTCTTTCCAAAATGAGGTATTTTGCGCCCATCATGACCCCCCACAGTTGGTCGCCCTAGTTCTAAGAAATGCATCTATTTGATCAAACAGACCTACAATTGGGCAGGTTTGACAAAGAAGTTCTGGGCTGGATCTCCAGTTGTGTTACTTGTGCCAGGGCCAAGTCAGATTGCTCTGGCAAAAATGGCATCCTGCACCCCTTACAGCAGGCGGAGGGTCCATGGACATCGGTGTCCATGATTTTATTGATAAGCTCCCCTGCTCTAATGGGTTCACAGCAGTGATGGTAGTGGTGGATCGCTTTACAAAATTCTCACTTTTTATCCCCTGCATTTCTGCAATTATGTCCAAAGAAACTATCCGCCTTTTCATACGCCATGTGTTTTCAATGTTTGGTCTCCCCAGGAAATCATCAGCGACTGTGGTTCCCAGTTCACTGCGCAGTTTTGGAGTGAACTCCTCTAAATCCTGAAATTTCCCCCTGTCACTCCATGGTGTATCATCCTTAGTCTGACAGTCAGACTGAGTGGGTCAATCAAGTTCTTGAACAGTACCTGCGTTGTTATGCTACAGCCATGCAGGATACTTGGGTCGATGATCTCCCCCTCACCCAATTCGCATACAATAATGGCACCCATGCATCCATGAGGTTTTTCCCCTTACAAGGCAACGTTGGGTTATAATCCTTCATTTTCAGTCAGATCGTGCTTGCGGCCAGAGGTTCAAGCTGCCACGGACCACGCTGCTCATATTAGATTGGCTCAAGGCTTATTGCAGGAACACCTCATCAAAGCTATAGACAACTACAAGTGGTTTGCAGATTGGAAGCATCTTACAGGTCTTAAGTTTACAAAGGGCTCTTACATTATGCTCAATACCCGTCACTTAAAAATCCAGGCCCCTTCCTGCAAATTTGCCAGCAAACGTTCAGGACCCCATTTGGTGGAGGAGGTATTGGGTAATGGGGCGTTCTGACTGAAGCTTCCCGCACATTGGAAGCAGCATCCCATTTTCCATGTTTCCCAGCTGTCACCCTTTAAGGGTGTAATTCCCATAGAACTGGAACCAATTATCATCGATAATGAAGAGGAGGCTGAGGTAGAAGCTATTCTGGCATCCCAGAAATCCCATCATTCTGTACAATATCTCGTGGCCTGGAAAGGTTATCTGGCCTATGAAAACAGTTGGGTCAAGGTGCACAATTGTGCTAATTGCTTGAACCTAATTGATCTGTTCCATTTATCCCACCCTGAAGCTCCCCGTCCACCCCCCCAAAAAAAGTTGCAACTATTATGACAATCAAATTACCTAAGGAGCACAAGAATGTGGCTCTCGTGAAGTTCCCCGGAGGTAGGGTCCTTCCTTTGGGAAAAGGAAGGGTAATTTAAGTCTTGGGGAACGTCCCCTGGGTGTTGACTAGGCCATTTTCCCAATTCCGAGTAAAAAGGCACCAAAGAGGATGGCTGTACCCCTCATTACTCAGGGCGATCTCGCTCACATAGTAGATGAGTGCTGGGTAACAGCTCTCCCAATTCATATCCTGTTCCAAGTACCCACACTAACCTCAGCAGAACTGTTACAAGTAATCAGTGAAATATGCATCAAGATTGCTGAAATAAAATTGATCATAACCAATTCAGTGGCAATCCACCCAATGCTCAGATTTTAAATGGTCAAAAAAGTATGAAGACTGATCTATCAGCTGGAATACCCGACAATTGTGATTTGATTAACATGACAATTAGAAAAATATCTCCCCTCCCAAATCTGTCAGGCATCACCCCCAATGGGCAGCTTCCTGCTAACAAATTGGGTGTTGCGCCTGATGCAATGCCATTTTCTGAACGAATGACCCAATGACTGAGCACAGGCGGGTTGGGCATCCTGAAACTATTCCCAACCAAATGGTCCCACCCCTATGTGGGGTGGCCTTGGGGGATTCCCGCCGCTCATCGGGCTAAACGCCATCACACCAACTATCAGAAACATAATCAAGTCTTGGTTCAGGCGTTCAAGGTCAAACTGACAGCGACTCAGCCCACCGCCAAATTTTGTGATGACAGTTCCCAAGGAACTAACCCGCCCATTCCCATGTAATTCACCAGTTAGGTCGAATTTGAGGGACCTAATCCTGGCTTTGTTTTCCCCCAAATTGACTACTATTTAATCATTTATATCGTACTGAGAAGATTGTTGGTCAATTTTCTTTCCTAAATTTCCATTAAAAATTCTTCCCAGAAATTAGTTTTTACATGTTAAAAATTAAGCCACCTTATCTGCTGACATTCTTGTACCTCTCGGGGTTAACGGCTGAGTGCATCTGGTACTTTATATTGTGCCTATATGAAATTCTGGCTCACCAGCAGATATTGGTAGAACTCTTTCTGGTTCCATATTCGTTGTATCAGCAGCAGTGCTTTAGGCATTATGGTTTGCTGTTCAGATGCTCTGGCATCTGGGCTGGCAGGCCATTCTAATTCTTACTTGCTGTCCGCCTGACAGGTACACTTTGAGGGCTCAACTTAATATTAGACTTACATAATTGATGAAACACCTCCTTCAATTGATCAAGATGTCTGTTGAAGGTTTTTGAGAACACCGTGATGTCATCAAGGTAGACAATGACACAAGTTAATTTGAGGTCCTGCAAGATGTGATCCATCGCTGCTGGAAAGAGGCAGGTGCATTGCACAACCCTTGGGGTAACCATGTGGGTTGGAAGAGACCTTCACTACAAATAAGAATGCATTTCTCCCGATCTTGAGGAGAAAGTTCCATCTGCCAATAGCCACTGGCCAAGTCCATGGCGGAGAATAAGTTAGAGTCAGATAGTTGGATCAGGGCGTCATTAATGAGAGGGATAGAATAGCTATCCTTTTTAGTGAGGCTATTTAACCAATGGTAATCCATGACTAACCAATGACCTCTGTTGCTCTTTTTAATTGGTAAGAGGGGTGAAGACCAAGGGCTTTGTGAAGGAACGAGTAACACCACGTTTAATAACTTCTAGAGCTCCGTCTTTATCTGTTGTTCCTCCACCTTTGACTTGTGATAAGGTTTAGACCTAATAGGCTGGGCATCACCCACATCAATGGAGTGGCACCAGCCCTTCATGTGGCCATAGTCAGTATCCAATTTAGAAAATATGTCACTATAATCGTATAACAAGGAATTAACTTTTTCCAACTCCTCTGGGGTCAGATTATCTGAAATATGAACATTTAGCAAGGTACACACCATGTTGTCCTTGTTAAGCCCAAATCCGCCATTGAGTCAACAGAGTGTATATGGTCAATGTCCTCTACTGGGAGTAGAAAGCCTCTGCCAATCTCCTGGTGTTTCCATATGATCATGTCTTTGCCGGTGAAGTTTTCTAGTAGATTGGCAATAGGCCTCTGGTACTCTGGGTCTAGTATCCCAGGCAAGACATGAGGCTTCAAGGGACTAACGCCCTCAATACTTATGAGGTGCAGAAAGCAATGGTGTGGGATTTGAAGTGTGATTTTATTGTCAACCACTCTTTGTTCACCAGGCTTAATCAAGACCTCATCTACAGCATAGAAATGGATACCATCCCCAGCATCCACTAAATTAGGTAATTTCTTTGTGTTGCGCCTGGAAGTGGAGTAAGGAAAGGTTATTGCTGAAAAGGGGTATTTGACCAGGTAAGAGTATTCATGCTTGCTGGGTTCTTTATTGGATAAAACTAAAGGGACTTTGTAGTTGATTAACGAGGCACCCCTTGCTTCAGGTTAATTATTCCTTCATACTCAATCATAAATTGAGTGCCTATGAGCATATCATATGCATTGTTGTCCAAAGCCACAGCAGGGGCTGATAGGATAAGCTTCTAATTCGAACAGGAAGGGAAGAGTATGCCCCAATAACATGGGTATTGATGGGGCCAGCGGTTCCAAATTCTTGCGTATACTCCAAGTCAGGCGCTAGATTTATCTTCTTAATAAGCTTAGTGGAGATCACGTTGACTGAGGAGCCAGTGTCCAGGATGGTTAGTATTCAAATCTTTTTAATGACAACTTCAACCTTAGTGAGCGTTCCTCCAAATTTAGGTGACAAAGCTAAGACCTCCTTAGCTGGAAGGCGGATTTTAGCTTTTTAGCAGTCGTGGGATATTTATCCATGATGGAATTTATGGGATGAACCCGCTGAAGGGGGCGTATCAAGCCAGATAGGAATTGGTCACCATTGCTGGAATTGTCAATAACTTTTGGATACCCTAGTATTTGGCTGAGGTATGTCTCCTCAGGTATGGTGGTCTTATCTACTCCTCCAGCGTTCAAATGACAGGCACATCTATTTTCATAGGAGATCCTAATATGTAGTAACCAACGTCATTGTAACCCCCTCAGATTCCTCCCCGAGGGTATTTTCAACAGTGAGCAAGGCCGCGATGGAAGTAGGAGAGATGGCCACAGAAGATTGGGTAGCCTTAAGGGCTGCATTTACCAGCTTAGCTGAAGAGGAAGGCACAGCGGCTTTAGTGAGCTTACACAGCCATATGGTCTTTAATTCATAAGATGGAGGGATATCCTTTTAAAGTTGTACTGAGGAAACAGGTTTCACAGGGAGGATGGGCACAGGTGAGCTCATTCTTCTCTGTTCAACAGGTGGAAGCACCTCAATTGTTAGCGCTGAAGGTCTCACCTCAGCGACATTTGTTTTGACACATAATTGGAATTCAGCCACCTCTAACAAAGCTTCTTTGGTATTGCGAATGATTTTGAAGTGGCATTTCAATGAGATGATATGTCTGGATAGAGAAGGCTGAGAAACTAACCCCGTAAACAGGGATGTGGTAGCATCAATAAGGGTAAGCATGTTTGAGGTTGACAACCTTTGTGCAGTGAGGTAAAATCATTCAGTAAAGGAATTGTTGATTCACCTTCATATATACTGTTAGAAAATTGGCGGTATGGGTGAGATATGCTGACGGAATCTGCACAGGGTTTGACCCACTGAGCAATTAGAACCAACGATATGATGATTGTTGTCCTTTAAAGCAACAAAATAAACTTACAAAATAAATATGGAGCACTCACTTCTACACTCTTTTTTATTAAATAAAATTAATACAGCGGCTTCTCGCTGTCTCTTCTTACTCTCACTACTAACAACCTACCTTCTCAATTGTCTCATCCTGCTTGTATGGTAACGACTTTGGATGGTATCACTTTCATGGCTTAGTAATTCACTTCGCCGTATCTCATTGGTTTCACCAATTGTTCATTCATCAATTCACATTCGCCCAATTTGGCCAGTTCTCAGTAACCCAATTTCGCCTCATTTCAAAGCGCTTAAATTATTGTTACTGGTTTGATTCCAACAGAGTCCATCCATTCCACTATATCAACTCAGGGCTTATTGTCCAGTCATATTGGAATCGCAACATTACCCCCTCCTTGACTGGACGATAAGGTTCTTATTGCTTGTACACCCAGAGAAACTTTGCATGCACTCGGTTGATAATCTGACCACTGGCGGGGTCCTTGATAGTATATGCATCCATACCTGTTTTTTCAATGACTTTAAATGGTCCAATCCAGATACTTGCCAGCTTATGTTTCCAGCCAAACCCATGTTGATCATGGAATAGGACCATGTCTCCATCTTTGAACTGTGCTAGGTCACTCTGTCGTACCTGATCAGCAGCCTGGCTTTTGATTCTCTTAGCTAAGCTGAACAAATACACTTCAGTTTGTAATTTTATCAGTGTATTCATTGGGTGATCAAATAACGCTGCGGATCCATTCTGCCAGTGTCCTCCACACAAGCATATAGGAGTGCAGGCAACGCGGGGTGCCATCCATAAAGCAATTGGAATGGGCTTTTCCCCGTAGCAGAATGATACCTAATGTTGTAGGCAAACACCACAGTAGAAAGGAGGATACTCCAATCGGAGGGCCTATCTGTAACCAACTTTTGTAGTATATTCACTAAGGTCCCATTGACTCGTTCAACCATTCTGTTGACTCTGGGTGATATGGGGCCGTTAGAACCCCACAGATGGTCATCATCTCGTTGAGCTTGGGGAGTATTTGAGAGGTAAAGTTAGTACGATTGTTGGTAAGGATAAACTGCGGGCAGCCGTGACGCTGAATGATACACTCCATTATAAATTTAGCCACAGTAATTGTCCCTAGGTCCCGAATAGCCCGCGCCTCAACCCACCTTGTCAAGTGATTGATTGCCACCAGGATATACTTAGACCAGTTTGCTCTGGTTAGCAAAGGACTAACAACATCAAGGGAAATGGTATGCTAAGCAAAGTGTGGCTTCACTAACCGGTATGAGGTCTTCCAGTGGAACAACTTTCCCATTTGACACTGGTGACAGGAGGAAATAGTATCAAGCACATCGAAGTTCATGCTTTCCCAGTAATACTGGGGCCATAGTAGCTCCAACGTTTTGCGCACACCACCATGCCCAACAACTTTATGTGCACTCATGATTATGTTAGGCCTCATTGAGGGTCGTGGGAAGTTTACAGTGGAGTTACCAATCCGCTTATACAACTCACCGTTCCTCCGGAAATTATTGGCTCACATTTCATTCAACGCCTTGATGACTTGGGGCAGCTCATCATCATACTTTCCACTGATCATCTTGTCATACATAATATCACTCATTAAGATGTAAATGCAATAGTTGGTAGCCTCGACAAGCAATCAGCATTCTGATGTTATGCTCTTGGTTGGTGAAGGATCTCAAAATCGTATGCCTGCAGTTTAAGAGCCCATCGGGCTAGACGACCCTCTGGCTCCTTAAGATTCTGAAGCCAGCGTAACGAGGCATGATCCATCACAACTTTAAACTTTACACCATGGAGATAGACTCTGAATTGCTTATATGAATAATCACTGCTAAGCACTCCCACTCAGTCACAGTGTAATTACATTCATGGCTATTCAGGCTACAGCTGCAGTATGCTATGGGGTGCTCCTCCCCTTCATCATCTTTTTGAGACAGAAATGCCCCCACAGCGGAAAGGGATGCTTTCATCTGTACAATAGATTCCTTTTCAAAATTTGGGTAGCGTAGCACTGACGCACTGATCAATGCAGTTCAAAGAGTATTAAATGATCATTGACAGTGTTCCATCCATACAAACTTGGTATCATTTTTATTAATTCAAACAGTGGTCCTCCAATACAACTAATGTTAGGTATGAATCGGCAATAATAGCCAACCATCCCTAAAAATACTTGTATGTCCCGCTTACTGCTTGGTGTAGTCATCTTCTGTATAGCCTCCACCTTAGCTGGTTGGGGCCTTAGCCCTGTTTCATCAACTACAAACCCAAGGTACTCCAGCTGATCCTTAAAAAATGACATTTCTGAGGTTTAATCTTGATGTTGGCCTTAGCTAACCGGCGGAATACCTCTTCCAAATAGTTAAGGTGCTCAGAAAACGTGCGGGAGAAAACGTTTATATCATCAAGTTATACAAGAACGCAGGAAAGCTTCAAGTTGCCAAGGTTAGTGTCCATCGCCCATTGGAAAGTAGCTGGGGCAATACACAGCCCTTGGGCATACGTGTCAGTTGGAAAAGCCCTTTAGATGTGATTATGGCACATTTTCCTTGTTCCACCATGGGCAACTCAATTTGCCAATAACCAGATATCAAATCCAGTACCAAGAAGATATGAGCTCCACCTAACCGATCCAGCGCATCATCAATCCGTGGCAAAGGGTATGAGTCTTTTTTTGTAATGCTGTTGATCTTGCGGTAGTCAAATACTACCTGGTTAGTACCATCCTTCTTTTGACAATTAGGACAGGGGAAGCCCATGGGCTCTTTGATGGTTTGAGCATTCTTTGCTCCAACAGTTTATCAATTTCTGCAGTGACAACTTCTTCCGCTGCTCTAGATTGGTGGATTGGCCGAGATCTGATGGGGGGATGATCCCAGTGTCCACTCGATGGATCACTCCTTGGGTGCACCCCAAATCATGATCATCGACAGTAAATATCTCTTTGTATTTTTGGAATAAAGCTTCCACTTGATCCATCTGATCTTCTGCTAGCCCCCTTAAATTTTCACGCGGTACAACTGCCATTATGCCAGGCTGTGCTTCAATGGGCGGACCAATTTCATCCAGTGTACCAAAATTATGAATTCTGAGGACCTCCTCAACTGGAATGAAATGTAGAAATGCAACTACTTGGTGTCAGCGGATTTGCATTGGTTTATCCTGTAGATTTGCTACCAAGACCTTGATCTCCCCATGCCCTGAAAGTATAAAGCCAGGGGCCACATGGGGCTCAAGCCATGATTGTTGATAGAGCCCAATGACCTCCCATATAGCCCAGCAGGCACTTCCACCTCTAACTCAGTGCTTATAAGTACTTGATGGCCAGAGGGAATAGATATAGGCCCAGTGGCACTGAGCGGCAGTCCTTGATATTCATAGATTTGGTGAGGAAGGGCTCAAGTCTTGCTCTTTAGTTGGTGATAGTGAACCGCAACTACTCCATCACTGTATGCAAGGTTAATGTGACTCATGTGTACCAAATCCTTTGGCATTCCTCTGGAAGTGAAGTATATTGGGATCCGCTGCCCCATAATTTCAAATGTCTCCGCTGTCATATCTACAACAGCCCCAAAGTGGCGCATAAAAGTGGTTCCAATTAGCAGGTCATAGTTATTGTTTGGTAACACTATAGTTGGAGCCACAATGACAATCGGCCCAAACTGCAAGGGTAGTGCGCTGTATGCTCCTTCAGAGACTGTGCTTTCTGCTCCTGCAGTCCCATACACCATATGATGCTCCACATCAGGCTTTAATGCCAACTTTGACACCAACCTTGTGGATACTATGTTGACTGGGGCGCCTGTATTGATTATCGCATGAACTCGAGTTTTTGCTACTACAGTATCACAGTAAGTATACTCAGAGTAAAACGCATCTTATTGTTTTAAGACATGGACATTTAATGTGTTTTCCAAGGAAGCTCATAATACCCATCCCACTGTAGGGTATTCTAAAACAATAGCGTTACAGGGAGGGCCGCACTGACCCCTGTCAAGGTAAGCGCATCAGCAAATGGATCTGGTTCATCAGTAGAAAGATGATCAAACATTTGACAAGCATAAGGTTTTGGCTGGTCCTGAGAGTTTGCTTCTGCCATATCTTTGAATCGTGTTCGTGTCAGAACATTCACCCCTCCAACCAGTTGTTGATATAAGAAGGCATCATCATACTGAGGAACTTCCGCTGAAGGTCCAGTAATAAGTTCCGGTGGGACGTTTTAGGTCAGAATAGCAGAGGTAGAGAGCCTCATCTCTACTCCACTCTGATTTTTCCTGGTGGTACTGTTCCTGCGGTAAGTATAGAGCCCAACGTTTGTGACAACTTCTAGCCAGGTGCCTAGATTGACCACACAAAAATCAATTAATCCCATGAAACCTACCATCATGATGATTGTAAAAGGAGCCACCATAAAGGTTGGGATGGGATTGAACAGTATAAGCCGGCTCCTCCCAATAGGTGAGCTGATGTTGGCATTTGGATTGGAAAGCGAGCCGTGTATTGATGAGAAGGCCAGGGGTTGCCGAATGGATGCTGAACATGGAGGGATAACTCCTCTGGATAAGAATGTCCAGCAGAGGAGGCGCTAGGTTTCCACTCTATATTGGGTGGAGGGAAGGTAGCGGATAGACGGCGTAGAATTTGGACAAATTTAAGCAAGGGTACATCAACCTCTAATTATGGAGCTAAGGATTAAAAAACTCACGATATGGTTCCACAGCAGAGGTCAACGCTATGCATATGTCACATTCCAATAAATATCCTGCCCCAATTAACACATGGGCTTCAGCTGAGAATCAATCAGCAAACACAGTGAGGGTCTCATTGAGTTTAAACCCAATAGTCAAAAACTCAATCTTTTGCTGCAACATTTTCTTGGTTCCGCCAAACAACTGCAGCACCATCTTCTTAACTTCATGGTAGTAAGCAGAACTAGCTGAGAGGTAACAAATGACTTGATCAGCACTCCCAACATCCAAGGAGGAGAGCAATAGTTTCGCCCTCTGTCAATCTGAAGTACCTTCAGTAGCAAACTCAAATTGGCAAAAAAAACCCCATGAATGTTTCCTTACAATCAAATGGTGGGAATGGAATTTTCATCGTATTAATCAATGGGCCCCCTGTAGTGAGCACCACTGTTGGAAAATTGGCGGTATGGGTGAGATATGCTGACGGAATTTGCACAGGGTCTGACCCACTGAGCAAAATAGAACCAACGATATGATGATTGTTGTCCTTGAAGCAACAAAATAAACTTGTAAAATAAATATGGAGCACTCGCTCCTACACTCTTCTTTATTTTAATATAATTAATACAGCGGCTTCTCGCTGTCTCTTCTTACTCTCACTATTAACAACCTACCTTCTCAATTGTCTCATCCTGATTGTATGGTGATGACTTTGGATGGTATTGCTTTCATGGCTTAGTAATTCACTTCACCGTATCTCATTGGTTTCACCAATTGTTCATTCATCAATTTACATTCGCCCAACTTTGCCAGTTCTCAGTAGCCCAATTTCGCCTCATTTCAAAGTGCTTAAATTACCATTAACAGTTTGATTCCAACAGAGTCTATCCGTTCCACTATATTGACTCAGGGCTTATCATCCAGTCATTTTGGAATTGTGACATATACTAAGGTGCATAAGGCCTGTTTTTCCCTGTGTAGACTTTTCTTAGATCAAAATTCAGCTAGAAGAGCCTCCTTCACCTCTGCCCATGTGTGCAAAGGGTCTAGGTAAGGAACTATATTATTTGCGCTAGACAGCTTAAACAGGGAAGGATGTTTTGGACTTTTTGCTTATCAGTTGTGCCATACATGACATCTTCATAAACATACAAGAAAGTAGCAATGCTCCCTTCACCAGGGATGAACTTATCTTTAAAATATGGTTTAGTTGAACGCTGCTCAAGTTCTTTGAGACAGGATAGCGCGCTTGTTAATTGCTTTACCAGAGCAGCTAAACGTGATTCTATGTGAAGAGCAAAAGTGGGAGGGTTACTCATGGTTGTAGCCTCCTATTTTGATGATTTTTGTAATGTACAAAGGAACCTGTAGTGAGCACCAATTTGTAGGAATCCAGCTCTCTTGTGCTCACTGGTGCTTACGCCGCTAGATCACAAAAAAAGCTTTGATAAAAATTTATAAAATAAACTCTAATAAAAACTTGGTTTTTTTATAAGGTTTTTATTAGGAGCATGGGGTAGTAAAGGAAGAGCAATCCCTCTCAATATTTGAACAATCAGTATTTAAACTGTTTTGAGGGTTGGGGGAATTTGAGGATAGGTTTTTAATAGCTTAGATGCTTCTGAATTAGTAAATAGGGTATACGCTCCTATCAGATCTTGAAAAATGTGAGTTACTTTTTAGCAAAATGATATTTGTGGTTTTGAGGAAGAATGTACCCATGCAGTAATGTTTTGATGTATTTCAACCAATCATTGCTTGATAAAATGCTTTCACTTTGGGGGACCTCTACCACGCCTATAAAAGGGGTTGGTCCCCGCATAGGTGCTTTGAAGGACCTGTTGCTGATTGGATGTACCTTCCAATGGTTACCCCAAGGTCTGTCATGAGGTCAGAGTAATCTGATTGCTTGATTTTACAACCATTGCCCATGCAGGTTTTGAAATGATATTACCCCAATTAACGGGTTCCACTGAGAATCAGCCAGGGTCTTTTGGCCGTTATCCTCAAAATTGACATTATCCTTATTTAAATTGCATTTAGTTTCACCGCAAACTCATAAATGGCTGACATTTCCCCAGTTCAGCTAATTTCATCCCAAGACATTCTTCCTCTGCAGCTGAGAGGGAAAATGTCTGAAACCTAGTTTTGAAGCTTAGCCTTACTGTAATCAGCAGGTTTCATGACAAGTTTACCTCAAAACCAGTTGCCCTAAGTACAAGGTAAAATGGTGAAATGCATAAGGACTTTCATATCATCAGTAAGGTGGGTCTGGTCACAAAAAGTATTACAGATCGGTGATTAGAACCCAGGATAGTTTGTCCTATGAAAATTTATTTATTTTAAAAATACAGTAGTGAAAATAAAAAACAGCCTATGAGAAGGCATCAATATGGTGCAATTTGTGCAAAGTTGGATTGATAATCTTGAATTGTAATCCAACCCATCATCATAAATTATATGTTCTAATTTAAGGTTATGTCTCCCACTATTGCTCTCCCCTATTTGCCTAATAACCTAGTGTACTAGTTCCCTAGACCCTGAACTTGGATGCATCATCACCGCTAAACCCTTTCATCCCAGCTATTATATAGGCAACTTCCCTCTATAGGTTGGTTTCCAGTTGATTTTCTTCCCCAAAGTTCTTTCAAATAAAGCAATCTTTTTACAATCTATGTCATTGAAAATCTTCCCATCATGCCGTCTAGATGATCATTATCAAATTTATCTGACAATACACAAAACCATCTTTGAAATAACTCTGAATTCATCAAGTGTAACGTTTTTTCATTAATTACAACATCATTCCTTACTGTAAGCCTTGGGTAACAACCCCTGCAGCTTAATTGAGAGAAATCTCAATTGTGAACAAAAAAGGGGGAAAAGATGGCGGCTGTCCCTCTTGTTGCCCTGGTTGATTTAGCCCATGTGGTAGATGAGAGGTGGGTAATGGCATATACCCTGCAAATTGTGATCCTCCACCCATGTTTACCACCAAAATGTTGGTAAGAAAAATTTGGAGGCTGTTCTAGAAGGTTGCAGAGGGTAGAAGCCATCGCCAGTGAAAGGTTGGGAGTGCAGGTCCCCATGAGTGAGTATCCACAAATTCAAGTTTCACTGAGGAGGCTGAGTTGCATTCCGCCAAAAATAATGGCCACAAGTTATTTTCAGGCGCAAAGTTGCCCATCTGCCATGGTTTCCCAACGATTTTGCAAATGAGCCCATCCTCAACAAGTACAGGTGTTTAATCATTTTCTGACCCAGAGGAGCCAGACATATGTGGTTTGGCCATGGGTCCAACTTGACGTTTGCCAGAGGCAGTCTCATCATTATGCTAAGCATGGCCACAATGGTATGAATATTCTTACCAAAGAAGTTAATGACAATCCACCCAACTGGGTCAAATCAAGTTGGTATCAAAAACATTTCAGAATGCTAATCCACCAGAACCAAATTGTCAAATATTCTTGATGGCATTGCACTTAGTTTCTGTTCTCCATTTTTGGGCATTTAAGCAGTGGTCCCTGATAGGTAGCTGTCACTCCACTTTCTTCCATTCCATCATTTTAGTTTTTAATAAAAATTCTTAAAAGATATCCAAATTTATTTGTGAAGTTTTAGTTTCCATCAAACATTTAATGGCAATTATTTCCAATTTCACTGCTCCCTGGATAGTCCCCGCAGCCTTTTTTCCATCTTTCATCCATCAATATGGATGGATGTACCTAGGGTATTCTGGCTGGGGGTGTTGGACTCTGGGCTATGTTTAGGCTCACTGGTGCTAATTTGCCCCAAAATTCAACAGTATTGTAGAAGAAAATTTAATTTTTACTGCTTAGATATTTAAAGGCGGTTTGTTCACCGCTAGATGTAATAAAGTATGTAAAAGTGATAACTAAAAAGTTAGGGTTTTAAGGGTTCTTATTAGTAGCTGCAAGGGTAAGAAAAGAGAACCTTTTTAATAAGTAGATACATTGTATTTAAATTGATGAGATTTAAAGTTTGTATGTCTTAGTAAATTCCTAATTAGAAAATATTATGATTTGACCTGTCATATCTTGGAAAACTCGCCTCATTCTGATGAAATAACCAATGACAAGTCAATCTTAGGTAGGATATGACCATGAGGTAACTATGTAATCAATTTCACTAATCAGTGGACATGAAAATATTTTACCTTGCAATACCCTTTCCAACCCTATAAAAGGGGCAGGCCTCTGTGAGGTAGGTTGCACTAAACTAGTGGTGGCCTGAGGAGGAGCCTCTGATGGGCTCTCCTGAATTCACCACATAATCAGCGCAATTTAATCACCTGGCTTCATGGTATTTGGCCACAAATTATTATTAAATTTATTGCCCCAATTCAACGGATTCCACTGAGAATCAGTCAAAGTCTGTAGGCTGATTTCATCCTCATTTTCCTCATTATTTCAAACTGAAAAACTCTTATTAATCAATCAGACTTGTAATTGTACAATAGGGGTTCTGGGTGTTCACTTATCTGGAGCTCCAGGCCGGTCTAATTATAATTATCAGCATGCTCCATGACACTCACCTTCTGTGAGCTTATGGACAATTACCTTCATGATTATGGCTGCTGATCCACTGTGCATGCTGTGGAAACTTGCAAGTACATTATTTTTGACAATCCATCCCATATGATCTGCAATCCACTCAATTTAAATTTAGATTTTTTTAAAATCTGATCCAACACAATATTAACCAGCTGAGAACTTTGGAGGGGTTGTCACCCTCCTAACCTCTCCCATCCCTGGGGGTAACCCCAGTAAGACCTACAGTTGCCCCTAAAACAGCCTTTTGGCTTATTTGATGGACCTATGGTATGTTATTACAAAAGCATACTTCCCAATTAACCCTAGGACATTCCTTCCAAATTTAATAATTGCATCTAAACCCCTTGCATTAAACATCACCAATGGGCATTGTCAAACCCTACCCAGATGGGAGGTCTTCTTTAAGTTAGCTGTCATCAATACAGAGGTTGCAGCATTTTCTATGCTGGCCCAAATTGGGTGATCAGGGGCAAAGTGGATCATGATGGAGGGGGTATAATGAGGGGAAAATACCTGTAAAAGGAGCAAATCATCAAAAAGGCGTAGGTCCTGCAAGATGGCAGTCTACATTGGAAACTAAAAATTAGAGGACAGAGTCAGTGCCATAAATGGAAAACTCTTGAGGAGATCTGGGAAGAGCTGCTCAGGGAAAGGGTGATAGGTGGGCAGGCTGGCAAACTGGACTGTCAAAGTGTCATCAATGCAACTGAGTCCAGGTAGTGGTGATGGGAGTATTTTTGTAAACTAGTGGCATTGTTGCCACAACCATGGCTTGGTCTCACTAGAGAAGCCCAAGGTCAAAGTTCCTTTCAAAGGGGTGGAAATCAATAACACTGGTGGGCTTGAACACCACCTGAGCCATCTTGATTATGGCTGCATTCACATAGGGAAAGAGGTTATTATAAATGACTCAAAGGCTGAATTGCAGGTTACTCTAAGGATCAACAGGGGGTATGAAGCATCACTTAGGATCATGCAAGATGATGTGTTATGTTCTGAGGGGAAAAGTTAAAAGTGGGGTCTAGGGCTATCAGAGCCAGCCCAGACATTCTTTGGTAGCTACAAAAAACACCATGAGGTAGTGAACCACCATCCCATGCAGGGCAGTAGGTATCAAACCAAACAACATTTAAACTTGATTTAGAGGAGCAGAAGTTGTTGATTTTACCTTTTTAAAAAATTTGAATCTGATCAATAAGTGATCAAAGCAAAAGTGATATCTTTTGGCTATACTATAATCATAGAACTACTATAGATATATAATTGTTAAGGGGCAAATTTTTCTCAATAAATAAATTTGAAACTCTAACTTTTATTATATGCTGGATATAAAAAACTAGCTAATTTAAGTAAAATAAAAATGCTGATTAATAAATGATAAAAAAAATTAAAGTTCTATAGATCTAATATGGCTTGAATAATATACTGCATTTATTAGGTTATATAAAAACTTTTGCCTAAGAGAGTACTACATTGGATTTGGAAAAAGATGTTGCTTTGTACTATAGATTAATATGTAAAAAATTATATACCTACTCAAGTTATGTGGACCATGTCAAACAATTACAAGTCTGATACTGTAATAAGAGTGTTTTGGGTTTAATTATGGATAATATCGTCCAAAAAACCCTGGTCAATTCTCAGTGGAACCCTCAAATCAGAGTAATATGATATCCCCCACTCCTTGGCCAAATATGCCTATGGTTAGTAGCAGGGTTATGCCAAATCAGCAGCAGAATCATGGGAGCCATTATAAGGTCTACCAGGTCAAAACATTTTCCCACCTTTTGATTGGTCTAAATATATTAAATCCCTGCCCCATGGGTTCATCTTCCTAGCTATTGACCTACCATCTGCTCTCAAATTGAAGTGAGGCAAGTCTCAACAGATCTGACAGGTCAAAAGCCCATATTACATATATTGGATGTGCCCAGCTTATAAAAAAATTTCTTGTTCTACTCACTTTGAGCCTCAATAAAATTTAAATACTAAGCAGACCAATATTGAGAGGGTTCACTTTAAACCCATTGCTGCCCTTAATAAAATTATTATAAAAAACCCAACTTCTTAGCATTTATTATAGGTTTTCATATCTAAATCCCCTGATAATTAATTTCCTGAAGTTGAAGAGTAATACCTCTCCTATAAATAAAATTGTTAAGTCCAGGGCTCAAAAGAACCTGCAAGCATATCCCCTGCCCTGATTCCAACAGACCAAGAGTTCAACATTACCAAATCAGTGTAGACCATTATAACCGTCATGGTTTGCTTTGCTGTTGAAACGCATCATTTTCAATTATGAGTTTTGCTGTTGAATCCAAGCATAAAATTTTGATTTTACATATAAACAACCCATTGGGTAAAATCATAAGCAATTTTGATGCTTGTTTCTCTGGTCCCCCATTGATGATATAATTTTGTTGCTTTCCTATGTCCTCTCAAGCCTTTTTTAATAGTTTACTCCATATATACCTCTTGACATTATGTTCCACATTATTGTTGAGTTTAATTTGTTCAAATGGGGTATTGAGGGAGTAGCCCTTAGGGGTGAGCCCACGTTCCTTACATATAACTAGGGTTTTATCTCTCAATTACTTTGTACAATCTGAAACATTATAAGCCAAGCAGCCAATTTCTTTATTTAGAAAAAGATTCAGCAGTAGAAGCCAAGCAGTCTATGGTTGCCTTGGGTATAGTAGAATTTGCGCTTACAGGGAGAAAGCTGGATGGCTCTTAACTGGGCCAAGCACCCAAAGAATTATCTTTGAAATAGCTCAACTTAAAAACTTCATGCAAAATATAAAATGCAAAAATTTATATATCACTTCTAGTTAATCACATGATGAGGAGTCTTGCTGTTGTTTAACTTCTTAATATTTATTTATCAAAAAATAATTAATAAAGTTAATCAAAAAACCAAAGAAGTTAGTTTTTGAATCTTTACTAGATCATCTACTTAAAACACATTCACTCACTGACTGACTGATTGACATCTGAAACCTTCGAGTCTGATAGGGTCAATCTATTTGGGTGAGTGGGTGAGAATTGGCAAAAATTATCTAATAATTCACCAAATTGCTCACCTGAAACTCAACAAAAATCAGTATTAGAGTTTAAGTAGATTAAGTAGTTAGGATAATCAACTCACCAGCCACGAGAGCAACAGTGGAGCTGTTAGTCTGAGTGGCTCGAGAGTAGTGCTGGCACAGCCTATAGGCTACAATGTGAGCTTATCATCTGATAAACTTTAAATACTGTAGTGAAGCACGGGTATCTGGATGTTAGGTTGATATATTTTAAAACCTGCCTAATTTGGTTCACCTAATTAATAATACTTTTGGCAAGTTAAGAAGTTGATTTAGTAGTTTGGAAGATATGTCACATGCTCAATGATTTTAAGTATAAAGAGATGTTTCGGGTAGCAGGTTGGTGTTTTTTGATTGATTTGATAGGTTTATTTTATTTGGTCGAGTGGTTAATGGCTTTTGGTCGAATTGATAGGACATAGTTTAGTTTTGAGGGGTGATTAGTTATTGGTTGTTTTGATAAGTTCAGTTTGGTTTACCTGAGTGGTTGGTGGTTTTTGGTTGTTTCGATTGAGCAATTAGATTTGGCTGAGTGGTTTTATTTATCTGTAATATTAAATCTATATTAATAAATTGAAAATCTGAAATTTTATAGACACCGTAGCGAAGTACGGGTAAATCGGCTAGTTATCTAATAATTCACAATTTGTCATCTGAAGCTAATCGAGTCTGATAGTTTAATCTATTTAGGTGAGTTGGTGAGAATTGGCAAAAATTATCTAATAAATCACCAAATTGCGCCCCTGAAACTAAACAAAAATCAGTCAGAGTTTTAAGTGGATTAAGTAAATTTAGGATAAACATCTCACCAGTCACGAGGGCAACAGCGGAGCTATTAGTCTGAGTGGCTCAAGCATAGTGCTGGCTTAGCCTTTAGGCTGACAGTGCGAGCTCAAATAAACCCGAGCAACACCGGGTAACTCCACTTGCAATCTATAACTTCGTCGTATAGAAGGGACTCCATATTACTGAGTAATGTACAGGCATTGCGATTAGCCCGAGTTTTTAGTTGCAACGCCTTGGCGCATCTTTTTGATGCTAAACATGATTTATTCCCCGTAATCATTGTGCAAAGAAATTCAAGTTAAACTTAACTTAATAAATATTCAAATTGGGGTAGTTTTAACTGATAATGTCGTGAAAATATGGAATGTCAGAATAAGCCATTTGCATAACTACCGTATCATTTTATCCTTTAGCTATTTTTTATTGAAAATTTCTCTCATGGCCTTTATTCTTCTGTAATTTTTTATAAAAAAATCTGTAGAAAAATCCTTATCCAGATCACTAATTAATTTTTTTACTTTAGACTCTTTTTTCCAATGTTCTATATTTATAGTTTATTAAGAACCAGTTATCTAAAAACTAGGTTATATTGCACAAAAGGCCAATTTTTATTTATTTTAGTGTATTTGGAAACCTCAGATACTAATGAGCTGTTTGAGCTCTGTTAAATCGGGGTGGGGTGTATGCTTGCTGGTGCTAATTAGCCCCTGATTTCAACAATAATGCAGGAGAAATATTATTCTCAACTGCCAAAATAAATATTAAGGGGGTTTTAACGCTGATTTAAAATAACCATACATATACTTTATAATAAATGGTTGGGTTTTTAGGAGTTTTTATTAATGGCAGTGAGAGGGTCAAGAAGTGAACCCTATTTCAATCTTGCTGCTTAGTTTTAGAGTAATTTGAAGCCTGAAGCAAGATGGGCATAAAATTCATTATTTGCTTTGAGACTGATTAGGAAATATGGGTGTTCAACCTATCAGAGCACTCAAAACTTTCCTCACTTTAATGGAATGGCTGATGGAGGGATGAGAGTAGATAAGAAAGGTCCATGAGGCAAAGAGCTAATATATTTGAGCCAATCACTGAGGGGGAAAATATTTACACCTTGTGGGACCCCCTCCAAGCCTATAAAAGGGTGTGGTCTCCACTTATATGTTTTAATTAAACTAGAAGTGGGTTATGGAGAAACCTCTGATAGACTCCCTGATTTTGCCACATGGTCAGTGCAATCTGACTACCCAAACTTGTGCTATTTGGCTGAGAAGCATTTAGAAAAGTATTTCCTGATTTGAGGGGTTCCACTGAAAATTGGCCAGGATCTTTTGGCTGATATTATTATTATTTTCATCAAAAAACACTCTTCTCATAATATCAGACTTGTTACCTTTCTGACATTACCCCCTTCAAGAGTATTAGAGAGAGAATAAGAGTGCAAGGACCAGCCGTGGACTCAGTTAATAGTAACTCCAGTAGCAAAGGACTTAATTGAGTACTCATCCCCTTAATTATAAGTGACTACAAGCTAGCTTTCCCAAATAGACCTGAGTTTCTCACTTTTGGGAGTGATAATTGTGGTAATACAACACCAAGTCTGACACTTGAAAGTAAGAGAAAGGCTTCCTATGTTCATTTGTGGATACCCCTTTTTTGGTGACTGTTTTAGCTAGATTAGTCATAATATCAGACTGCAGCTGGATGATGCGTTGTGATAATATTTTTCAGGGCTTTTTCAGGATCATCTGTACTACCAGAGAAGATGTTCTTTGCTATCAGGGCTGGTACTCCTGCTTACCAACCATACAAAATGTAAAAAGGAGACATTTTAAGTATTAGATTGTAGCTGATATGGCAGGCCATGAGGGCACTAGGTAATAATAGATCCCATTGTAAGAGATCTGAGACGGCCATCTTCCATAATATGAAAACCAGGGTTCCGTTTTCTCTTTCCACAGTACCATTCATGGAAGGGTTGTAAGAGGCTATGAAAAGTTGCTACATCCCCATTGAAGTAGCTAAAAGCTTTACCACCCATGAGGTAAAATTCTTCCCATTGTCATAAAGTAGGACCTGAGTCAACCATGCTGGGTGAAAATATGTTGATGGAAGAAGATGGCAGTAGCTTTGTTATTCTGGGCAGGAAAAGCAACTTCTTTAACCCATTTGGTGAAGTGATCAATGCTTACCAGGATATAGCAATTTCTGCTGGTAGTATGAGGTAGCAGATCTACCATGTCCAAGCTTATTGTATGAAACGGTTGTTGAGGTGTGGTGGGTTGGTATTGATACTTGGGTTTATAGCTGGATTGCTTCTTACATATTAGGCAGGCATCCAGCACTTTAATGATAGACTCCATGATTCCCTCTATTAAAAATTGGTGGTATTATTGAATATGCTGTAAGGGTCGCACAGGGTTGAACCCACTGAACAACAGATGGATGATGTGAGGATTGTAAGTCTTCAAAACAACTTAAAGATATAATAAGAATATGAAGCAAATTAGCTCTGATCACACTTTTTTATCTAAATCTATATTAGCTGAACTTTCTGCTCAGCTCTCTGCTTTACTGTTAACAACCTCCTCCTTCAATTGTCCCGTCTTGCATATATATCAGCAAATTTGGTTGATACCACTCCTTTGGCTTAGACTATTTGGTTTTGCCATATTCTCATTGGTTCTGGCAGAGTATGGTATTCTTAAATTCCCTATCGCCTTAATCTGAGGTGATAAATTTATATTTGTCAAACGTCAACATCACCTTATTGCCTTATTTGGAGGTAATCCAATAACCCTTTATGACCCAATATTGCCTCATATCAAGATGCTTGAATATCTGTACACTATTGATCATGGTCAGCAGATTCTAGCCAATCTGCCAAAACTAATTAGGGCTTATCATCCAGTCATATCATAATCTTGACACCCTCCCAGTAGTACCTATCCTTCACCCACTCATAAGTTTTGTGCACTCCACTGTGCCCAGAATAAAATGGACCTTCATGATCAAAGGGACTCGCTTAGATGGTCAGAGATAAGGAAGTCAATTTACCCCTACTTTCTTATACAATTTCTCACTTTTCACCTTGGTGTTGCAGGAGTGTCAGTCTAACGTTTGCCTGGTCTGGTTCATCTTCGTCTTCCCAGGCGAGAAGGGTCATAAGGAGGTCGTGCAGCCTCTCAGCTTCATTATATCCAGGTGAAGGATAGGCAGCCAAGTCAAACCATCAACTTTTATATGGCGGGTTCCAGCTTGGTGCTCAATCTTAATATCATAACGTTGGAGCTTTAAGGCCCAGCAAGCCAACCACCCAGTGGGACCCTTCATATTTTGTAACCACTTCAGGGAGGCGTGGTCAGTGACCACTGTGAAGGAAGTTTCATATAAGAAAGGGCGGTAATATTTTACAGCCAGCATGATTGCAAGGCTTTCTTTTCAGTGATGCTGTAATTGCATTAATCCTTAGATACCATCTTTATGAAACAAGAGATGGGATGTTCCACACCATTATCATTCAATTGAGCCAGAATGGTTCCAACAGCATAGTAAGAGGCATCAGTAAACAGAAGAAAAGTGTTTACTTTAATCAGGGTGGTGCAGGATAGGGCACTTTTGCAACAACTGCTTTAGCTTCTCAAAGATGGCTAATGCTCAGCTCCCCAATGAAAAGAGGCGTTCTTAGCCAATAGCCATACAAGAGGCTTACTCAGCTGGGCAAACTTGGGGATAGATTAGTGGTAAACCACATCATACCCAAGAATACCTGGATATCGCGCAGGGGTTTGAAGCAAGCATCTTGGATATAGCCTCAACCTTGTCTTGGAGGGGTTGAATCCCGTCATGTGAGATGGCTTGTCCAAGAAATTCCAACTTTTTCTTAAAAAAGTACACTCAGAGGGCTTTAATTTAATGTTGGACTGATGCAAGCGTTGAAAGACTTCTTTCAGATGAGTAAGATGGTCATTAAAGGTCTTAGAAAACACAGTGATGTCATCAAGATAGATGACAACGCAGCTTACCTTAAGGTCCTTAAGGATGTGATCCATGGCTCTCTGGAAAGTTGCAGGTGCATTGCACAACCAATGAGGTAGTCGGGTGGGCTGGAATAGGCCTTCACTGCAAATCAGAGCGCATTTCTCCTGATCTTGGGGAGAAAGGCCCATCTGCCAATAGCTGCTGGCTAAGTCCATAGCTGAGAAGAACTTAGATCCAGAGAGCTGTTCTAGGGTGTCATCAATGTGAGGGATAGGATAGCTATCCTTTTTGAGAGTGTTTAGCCTGTGGTAGTCCATCACAACCTGATGATCACCATTTTTAAAGGAAAAGAGGGGATGACCAGGGGCTTTACAAAGGTACCAGTAGCTCAGCGGCTAGTAGCTGTTTGATCTACATTCTCATCTGTTACTCCTCAACTTTTGATTTATAAGGTTTGGATAAGATGTGATAAGCATCTCCAACGTCAATAACATGACTCCAACCCTTCATATGACCATAGTCAGACTCAGAACTAGAGAATATGTCGCTGTAGGCATCTAGCAAGGCTTGGAGTTTTTTCAGTTCTGCAGAGGATAGTTTATCAGAGATATGAACAACTGGCAAAGTACATAACGATTTGTCACCAGGTAGGCCCATGTCTGACATAGACCTGATGCAATGGACCTGGTTAATCTCCTTAACTGGGATCAGCAGACCTTTTCCAATCTCCTGGTGTTTTTTTACAAACATGTTCTTACTGGTAAGATTCCCAAGTAGAATATTGATAGGTCGCTGGCAAGCTGGGTCTAGGATGTCTGACAATACGCAAGGTTCTAAGGGATTGATTCCACAAATGCTAGTTATGTGCAGAAGGTAGTTGTGGGGGATTTTCAGGGTAATCTTGGTGTCAATCACCCTTTGTTCACCCGCTTTAATCAAAACCTCTTTGTCTGAATAAAACTGAATTCCCTCTAAGGCGTCCACTGATTCAGGCAGCATCTTGGTATTCTTTCCTGCCATTGTGTAGCATAGAGATAAAGTGGAGAAAGGATACTCAACCGTGCAAGAATAATCCTTTTTTTAATCTCATTATTGTCCAGAATGAGGGGAACTTCGTAGTTAAGAAGGGAGAGATAGCCCTGCTTCAGATTGAGAATCATGTTATACTTGAGTATAAACTGAGTACCTATGAGCATGTCATAGGTATTGTTGGCTAAAGCTACCGCAGGGGACAAGAGGAGGAGTTTCTCAAAATTGGAGTGTAAAGATGAGTAGGCCCAATAGCATGAGTGTTGGTCGGACCAACAGTGCCAAACTCTTGGGTATAGTTGATGTTAGGGGCCAGCTTAATTTTTTTATAAGCTTTGATGATACAACGTTCACAGGGGATCCAGTGTCAAGGATAACAATGACTCATACTCCATTGACAACAACGTCCACTTTGGTTAAGGTTACCTCAAGTAGAGGGAAAGAGCGAGGGCCTCCTTCAGCTGGAGAGTAGAAGCAAGGCGTTTGGCTGTTTCAGAGTACAAATCTTGGATAGACTTCAGAGTATGCAAACTGAGTGGATCAGATCAGCGTGGCAATGAGCTGGTCTTTGTCACTGGCGGTACTAATAACATCCAGACCCCTCAGCACTTGATAAAAATATGTTCTGTGGGGTATCCTAGCCATATCCACTCTTTCTGGGTTCAACCTGTCAGGTACCTCCACTTCAACTGGGGCTCCCAAAACATAGTAACCAGCATCATTTCAACCCCTTCAGATTCATCATCGGAAGGGTTTTTGAAGAACATCATAGAGTCCCTAGGACTGAGGTAGGTTCAGAGCAATCCTCGTTGCAGGAGAGTCTCTGAGGCCACTCCTCAACCCTACTCATTTTTGGAGGAGGCGCTGTATTTGTCACGGCTCTATTTTTGATCTCTAAAGTAGTGGGTTTGGACAACCCTATGGCTGCAGGCTTCATAAAAGAGTTGGCTGGAGAAGAGGTCGAGGGAGATAGCATCTTGGAGGTGGATTCTTTAACCACGCCAGCTTTGGGTTGATCAACGCCTGTGTGCATTGGGGAAACAGGAAGTTTAACTTTTGTGACCTGGTCATTTAACCCATTATTGGTGGGGGCGTATGCAACCAAAGAGAGGGGTTTACGCTTAGGAGCAGGCTTTGAGGCCACTTAGAGAGGCTCATTGGCTGACAAAAGATGATCTTGGTGGCAAGGTGGGGCAGGGAGAGATGCCTCATTGATGATGATGCACTATGACTTATTAGCTTGAGAAACTTAGCTTGGGT
This sequence comes from Massospora cicadina, assembly GCA_022478985.1. Classification (NCBI taxonomy): domain Eukaryota; kingdom Fungi; phylum Entomophthoromycota; class Entomophthoromycetes; order Entomophthorales; family Entomophthoraceae; genus Massospora; species Massospora cicadina. The sequence goes on along the minus strand of JAKSZP010013660.1, from coordinate 5,821 downwards.
GGGCGGAGGAAGATCAGGTTTGAGCTACACCGCAGGTGCTGGGCTCAGAGTAGTAGTCAGCATAGGGAGGCTCATAGGGATCATCATAGCCTCCTTCAGAAAAGCTACAGTTAAGTAATCCTCAATGATCAGAACCTGGGGGTTTGACCAAACACTTGAAGTAGCCTCAGCGTTATAAATCTCTGCAACCTCCAGCAGAGCCTCCTTGATATCATGGATAGTCCAGAGGTGGCGTTTTACAGAGATAACATGCTGAGCTAGAGGAAAGGTGAGAAAATAAGCCAGTCAGATTGGCCGCCAGAGCATCATCAAGATGTAACATTTTAGCGAGCAGGAGAGGTTGGGCTGCACTGTAAAACTGATCAACAAAGGTGGCAAATGATTCCCCTCAAGTAGACTTAGGCATTAAACGCCTGTTTTTTTCTATGCAAGCTCTGTGTGGATCCAAATTCCTCAAAGAGCATTTCCTTTACCTCTGCCCAAGTTTTAAGGGTATCCATATAAGGTACCATCACTTCTTGAGCAGAGCGGCTGAGGCAGGGGAGGATATGCTTTATTTTTGAATATCAGTTGTCCCTTTCCATAACAGCTCATAAATGAAGAGGAATGAGGCAATGCTACCCTCACCTGAGGTAGATTTGTCCCTGAAAGGGGGTTTGGAGATAATTGGAGCAGCCTCATGAAGGCTTGGAAAACGCGCTGTTCAAGTGTTTCAAGTTGAGACATTGTGTTTGCTAGCTGCTGTGCTAAAGCATCTAGCTGGGGTTTAGAGGCAGCGGGGAGGTTGTGAGGGTTAATTACCTCAACACCCTCCACTTTCAATAGTGTTTTGTGGTGTACTACCCCCTGTAGTGAGCACCACTTGTTGGAATCAGGGTGGGGTGTATGCTCGCTGGTGCTAATTAGCCCCTGATCTCAATAACAATGCAGAAGAAGTATCATTCTCAACTGCTGAAATAAGTATTAGGGGAGCTTTACCACGAATACAAAATAATGTCACCTATACTTTATAATAAATTGTTTTTTAGAAGTTTTTATTAAAGGTGGTGAGGGGTCAAGAAGCAAACCCTATTATGATCTCGCTGCTTAGTATTTAGAGTAACTCAAGGCCAAAGCATGATGGGCTTAGAATTTATTATTAGCTTCGACCCTGATTAGGAAATATGAATGTTTGACCTATCAGAGCTCTCAAATCTTGCCTCACTTTAACGGAATAGCTGATGGAGGGTCAAGAGGAGGTAGGTCAAGTCTGTGAGGCAGAGATTTAATATATTTAAGCCAATCACTGAGGGGAAAAATAGTTGCATCTTGTGAGACCCCCTCCAAGCCTATAAAAGAGGGTGGTCTCTTCTTAGGTGTTTGAATTAAACTAAAAGTGGGCCAGGGAGGAACCTTAGATGGACTCCTCTAATTCGCCACATGGTCAAACAATCCGACTACCCAAACTCATGCTATTTGGCAAGAAGCATTTAAAAAAGTATTACCCAATTCAAGTGGTTCCACCAAGAAGCATCCAGGGTCTTTTGGCCGATTTATCATTATTATCATCCATAACACTCTTCTTACAATATCAGACTTGTAATTGTCCAACAATCTTCTAGGAATAGTTACTTAAGGAAACTCTCAACTATATTATATAATATCTTGCAAGAAATTAATTAAGTAAAATCATTTTTTTTTAAAATTTATATAAAATACAATATAAAATGATTTTTATGTATTATAATTTTTTAATTATAGAGTAAAGATAATAGGTAAATTTTACTACAAAAATATAGTTAATTTTTCACTTAAGATTAGTGATGAATCAATATTATATTTTTAGTCTTTATAACATTGTTGCTACAACTGTTTTTGTTTGTCCATGTCAGAAATAAGGCATGGTAAGATAAGATTTGGCTTCCATTGGGGGTATTCTGATACCCACAATAGCATCTATAGCCCACATGACATGCTGTTCTGAGTATGTAAGAATAAGATCTGCTAGGGGAAAGGTGCATGAAATACTGATCAACAAAAACTAGCTGAGTCCTGACTATAAGGCTGAGGACTGGTAATTTTTTCACCCATGCCTCCTGAGCTGTGGGGGAACCAAAAGGTTTGGATGGAGGAGCTCTCACAAACTTTCTGAAATGGGTTTGCATCAGAGTTAATCTGTGTTTTCACCTGATATTGAAGGGGCTGACATTTACCATTTTTAAATCTGTCTGAAGCATTGTTGGGGTTCCATTCTATTGCGGTATTCTTTTTAATTGGGTTGAACTATTAAGTCATTTCAATTTGATCCAATTGGGTTCCTGGTGGAGATTGTTGCCTGAATATCTATAGGTGGCAGGTTGATAGGCCAGTTCCCTAGGGCAGACCACTTGGTTTCTCTGCTAAGTAAGAACACCACCAAACTTAACAAGGAAATGGCAACTGCTTATGGAGAACATGAAGTGGGGACTTTCCATTGGTGGTAGAAGTATCATCAGAGGGGTACAGTATTTTAAACTTAATAAAGTTTAATTTTGACCAGGATTGGATTGTAAAATATTATTGTTTTATTAGGAAATTACAAAATAACCCAGCACTCTACTGCAGGAAGAGCGCTGGGTTTTTATAGTATAAACTAGGGGAAAGGGCTTGTGCACTAGTATGACAACAGAGCTGGTGCAAAATATTCTGAGGCATCAGATTATTTCCTTTATTTCTCACAGGTCAGCTGTTGTTTGCCAGGGACTCCATAATTGGATATGGGGGATAGATCACCTAAAGTTTTGACTTGGGAATATTTTTGACCTTTTAAGGTGCTGGTTTTTTCCCCTTATGGTATTGCCTGCTCAAGATTCTTGCACTGTCACATCCAAGAAATTTTTTTGGATTTTTTCCTTGCTAATTTCCCCTCAATCAGGTGTGGCACTATTGCCCCTTTCAGGAATTTAATCAAAATATAGTGGAAATTGGAGAACACTTATTTTGTATATGTCCCTAATTTTTGTAATATACTCTTCAGCGGATTTTGTGATAATAAGGGTTTTGGGATCCTGCTGTCATAGGGTTGGGACCAGCATATCCTGGGAGAGTGGAAGCCACCCATTGCTCATCAAGGGTGTGCACCAGGTCTGCTATTTTTCCAGTGGCAACGCTCAGGGGGCATTTCCTTCTTCGTTTAAAAGGGATGTGTTGGGATTTTTGTCCACCTTTCCAGCTTCCTAGGCTATCTTTTGGTTCGCTAGGGGATAAGTCCTGATAGCAAATTAATTGGATATTGGTTGATCCTAATCCCAGGTTAATAATGCTCAGGGATTTTTGGGTAATTTGCCAGGTTTGTATCTGTCAGAGATCAATCTGTGCAAATGCTTAAGATCTCTTTGGGCAGAGTTGCTGATGTAATTAGGGGCATCTGATAGTTGATTGTTGATTAACAATCAGGTTTATCAATTAGGATTGGTCAGGTTTAATCACCAACTGATTTGAATTTAATCAGCATTTGTAAGGCAAGTGACGCTACCTGAAACTAGTGAATCAATCAGTTGTTTCACAATCTGCTAAAATGGGTAAAGAGTCCCATTACATAGGTAAGTCACTAGCCAAATATGATTGATTCGCTGTGATTGAGCGAAAACATCAGGGACACATTTTCTGGCTCTTTCCGTTTTCAGGTCTCTGGGATGTCCGATAAAGAATCCCTAGCCCAATGGAGAAGACCATTGCCAGTAGAGAAGTCATAGGGAAAATCAATGGAAATGGCTGCCTTTTCATGGCTTTGGTACCAACCAGGGAGTTGGGCACCAAATTCCCCCTATAAATTCCCTAGCATTTTATATTGTTAGAGCAGGTTGGTACAATTTCAAATCGTATTAATAAGTTCTATTCATATTCAGATAATTATTGTTGTATTACAATGATCGTGGACTCTTTTGTGTGGATAAAGAGTAAGGATCATATATCCCTCAGAAGAGAAGCAGACCTTTGATGTAGATCTCTGCCAACTCAGTGTGATGGGAACTAAGGCCAGGAACCTCTGAATCTGAGAGTGGATTAAGTTCAGCCAGAATAGGGAAGAAGTCCCTAATTGTCAAATCTTTATCTCGTAATTATTCCAAGTTTAGCGTTGGACCACATCTGATTTAATCCTTCAACTATGGATAATAGTCATCATACTTTATTGCTTATATATATCTATCAAGCAACGCGAATTGTGCACATAATGATCCTGTGCAGTTAACTTCTTGGAACAATCATTGAAGAACAGTTTTTAACAGGGTGTAACTGCCTATCTAGCCTAATAGCAGTGGCGGATATCCTTAAATTACCATTTCCCAAAAGGACAGGGTCTACTCCGCCCTTGAGGGCCTGGACTAGTGCATAGTTCTTATGTGGTGAGGGAAGCTTAATGGCTGCAATGCCCGTGGGTTTGGGGGTGAGCGGGGGTGCTGATACCTCAGATTTTGGGCGTGGATGTCTTCAATTAGCTTTTGGCACTTGGTGCAGTCTCTTTTGGGATCCAACTGTTCTCATATGCCAGATATCCTTACCAGGCTACCAGATATTGGGCTCCCAGCTAACTCTCCAGAAGTCCAAGACCTCTTCTACCTCCAATTCTAGTGCTCCTTCTATTGATACCAGTTTTACCTCGGTGGGTTTTTCTCTATTTTGAAGGGAGACACGGCGGAGGCATGAAAGACTGATTGAATTTTCCATTGGGGGAAGCTCTACGTGGAAGGACCCCTGGGCAAGACCTTGCTGATGGTAAATTACCAGCTCTTTTGTACGTCAGCTTCTGACATGAGACCTTGAGGTGGAGATTCTTTTTGTCCACCATTACAAGGTTGCCCACTTGGTAGCTCAAAGCTGGGCACTGTTTACAATTGGTAAACCACTTGGCGTCCTTGTTGATTTTATCAGTTGCCTTTTCACTAGTTGCTGTGTCTTGAGGATGCGCTGTAAAGCCATCTGCCGCGGGATGTCAGAGCATATCTGGGGGTCAATGGTAAATGCCGTGTTGTAACCTAAGTTGGCATAAAATGGTGACATTCTCATTGAGTTGCAGAAGGAATTATTGTATGCTTACTGGGCTAAGGGGAGGTCATTTACCCATGTGTCCTGCGAGGCAGTAGCATAGCAACAGAGGTACTGCTCCAGTGACTTGTTCTTTCTGTTTGTCAATCAGATGTGGGTGATATGCAGATGACTGACAGGGTAAAATTTTTAATTCCCTGCAAAGGGCATCCTTAAATTTCGCAGTGAATTGAGGCCCTCTATTTCTCAGGACTTCTTTCAGAACTTAAACCTGGTGAAGACGTGGGGAACATATAAATGGGCCATGTCCTCCATGGTAGTTGACTTTAGGCAGGGGATAAGTATGGAGCATTTCATAAATTAATACACCACTATGATTGCGTTATACCCAATGAGGTATGCAGGCCTGCAGTAAAAAACAATATAGAAGTCCAGGGGCCCAATGCCTTTTGGAGGGTGTAGGAGTCCATTCCTGATCATCCTATCCAGTTTTGACTTCTCACAGATAAGCAGCATTCTATCCAGGAAAGCATTTCCTTTGTTAGTCCATTTTGTAATTGGTTAATCAACTATCTGGCTACATTATTTTTATATACTTAATTATATACTTTAACTAATAATTAAATAATGGATGCAAGTAGTATAATACTTAGTATGCCACGTGGCCCTTAGCTTCTATACGTAGTAGCCTAATCTAATAATATACACTTAATTGAATCCCTAAATCCTCGCTGGAACATTTCTAAATTCTAACTTCATCTTCAGCTGACGATGCATTCTTGATAACTATATTGCCTCCTATTATATATCAGCATAA
>JAKSZP010013659.1:0-63722 GCA_022478985.1 Massospora cicadina | reverse complement strand
GTCAAACTAATAAGGTTCTTTATTAGTTCTTTCCTGACCATAAAATTGTTTCAATCAGTGAGTATATCTCAGTGTATTAATACTACTACTGTTTTTCTACTTTTGAGTGTTTTTTATTATAGTGAATTCTAGGGAATTTATATGGGATTCAGCTGTCTAACCCTCTGTTGACACCTCTACTAATTAAATGGCAGCCGTTGCCATTGAATCACCCTTCCTCGTCTCAGCAGCGATGATTTTCCCCATCCTGACTAGGCTTCTGACGTTAGACATCCTCAAGACCTCAAACAAAAGAGTCAGAAATGTATCATTAACGTTTTCCTCTTGATCCAAGCAAATCATCCATAATTGGCTAGCAACCAATTGATTTGCTTTTTGCAGGCGGCATCACTCGCCTTACAACTCATTAAACATTCCCAATCAATTGGTGTTGAAACCTGACCGATCCCAATTGGTACACCTGATAGTTATTTACTATCAGATGCCCTTATTTCGTCAGCCACTCCACCCAATGAGATATTAGGTATTCATCCAGATTGATCCCCGATGGATATGACCAGATAAATATCCTAAAATCCCCCAAACATAGTTCCTCCAAAATTTAGGTCAACTGATTTCTAATTCACTTCGCCTCAGGAAATTTTCCCCTAGTGATACCAGGTAATCTAGCAGGCTGAGAATATGGGCAAAAATTCCAACACCAGGCCACGTGATGAGCAGAACAAAATCCAAGCCTGATCTAAAGACTCGCTGAAGCATATTGATAGATAGACCTGATGCAGGGGCCAGTTCATGAAAGGTAGAAATCAAAGAAACCAAACTAGGGCTTTGGCCATGGCATAGATCATTCTGAATAAGTGTTCTGATTAGGACACAGGGGGCTTCAGGGCGGCTAACATGACAGCCATCAGTGGGGTGGAGTCTCCTGCTCATGAGGAAGAACGCAAAACCCTCTCACCCAATGGCGGGTATCCCATCCACAGCATCTAACAACGCGAGCCCTTGTTGGGCATGTGATAATGCAGAAGCGTTATTGAGTGCAATTGCTGTATGCATTTGCACTTCAGCGAGCACGTCAAGAACCTGATTGGCGATCTCCTGGGAGGGGACACTCAATCTTCCTTCTGGGCCGGAGGAAGTAGGAGGAGATGCAATCTGCATAGCTTGGGTGGCTTGAAGAAGGTTTCCCAAGGTAGAGTGGATACTTCTCCCAATGTCAGAATGTTGACCAAACCAACACAAACAGAAAACAACTGATTGCACATTCATTTGGTAGAGAGTACCACTGCAGAGCCCAGTTCAAAAACAGGGCGGAAGTGGTTGGAAATAATGGTTGGTCAACTATGTCATGGTAATGGCAGAAGAAGTTTAGACCAGCCTGCCAGTTGGGATGTGTAAGCACCCAAAAAGCAAGCCAGAATTCCAGAGGCATTGCTGACTGGACAACTTGGTATGGAGCTGGGCAGTGGGAAACAACGAAGTGTTGGTGCAGCAACATGGTGAGAATGATCCCGATGATGAACCACAATGAACTCACTCCTGACCCAGGGGGTCTTGCTGCAGGGGGTGGAATCACTGAGATAGTCTCGATAAGATCCTTGGCATATGGTGCCATCTCAACTGGGGTGGCAAGGAGATGGATTCTCTCTTGCAATTGGTGGGCATACAGCCACAAGATCCCTGTGTATTGCTGCCAGAAGTTAGTGATCATGGGGTTGTAGAGCCAAAAATATTGGACTTGCTGAACCCAATTGATGACAGAGGGGGCCATAGTGACCAAGAGTACTGGTAGAGCCCATCCAGTGTACGAACTGATGGGCCACCAGGGAAATGCCATCAGGGATGTGGTCAGAAGAAAAATATTTTCCTTTGGTAAATTTTTATTTGTAGGAAAAGTAAGAAAATTGATTAACAATTTTCTCAGTGCTATGCAACTGATTAAATAGTGGTCAACTGTGGTAGTGACAAGATGGGATCAGTTCCCGCAATTTTGACCTAACTAACGAATTGTTTGGGAATGGGTGGGTTTGTTCCTTGAGAGCTGACATCTCAAAATTTGGTGGTGGGCCAAGACTCTGTTGGTTCAACCTCAAAGATACGAACTGGGGCTCAGCTATTTTTCTGATGGTTGGCATGACAGCGTTTGGCCTGACAAGCGATAGGAATCACCCAAGGCCACCCCACATAGGGGAAGGTCCATTTGGTTGGGAATGGGTTTAGGATGCAAAACCTGCCCATGCTCAGTCACTGAACCATCCATTTGGTCAAAGGCAGCACATCAGCTGCAATGCTTAAATTGCCAACAGAGGGCTTTGAACCTTAGTTGATGGTGCCCAATGTTAGTTCTATTAGCTTATTGATTAAATTGGAGCTGTCAGGAATTCCAGCTGATACCTCAGTCTTCATGCCTTTCCAGCCATTTGAGATTCGGCCATCAGCCAGATTGCCACTCAAATTAGATCTGATCAATTTTAAATTTGACAATCTCAGTGCAGATTTCGCTAATTCCCCACAACAGTTCTGCCAAGGTGAGTGTGGGCACCGGGGGTGGGATCCAAAGCGGGAGAGCTGTTACCCATCGCTCATCTTTTATGTGAGTGAGATCACCCTGAGTAACGAGGGGTACTGCCATCCTCTTCGGTGTCTTTTTATTCAGGAATGGGAAGATGGCCTGATTAAGGGCCAAGGGACGTTCCCCGGGACTTACAGCTCCGCCTAACTAATCCAGAGCATTGTCAATCTGTAACAAGGGGCATGTTTCCTTCTTGGTAATACTGTTGATCTTCCAGTAGTCTATCAATACCCAGTTGGTACCGTCCTTCTTTTTTACAATTAGAATGGGTGAAGCTTACAGACTCTTTAAGGGTTTGAGCATCCCTTGTTCCAGCATCTTATCAATCTACTCAGTGATGACTTCTTTAGCTGCTCTTGTCTGGCGGATCAGCTGTGACCTGATAGGAGGATGATCTCCTGTGTTTAACTGATGGACCCCCCAAGAACACCCTAAATCATGGTCATTGATGGCAAAAAATTCTTTATATTTTTGAAATAAAGCTGTTGTCAATCCTTCTGTGCTTTTGACAACTCCATTAATCCATCGCTTGGTACCATATTTATTTATTCAGTCTGTGGTTTGACAGTTAGACCAAATTCATCCAGCAACTCAAACTCATAAACCCAAAAAACTTCCTCAACAAGGATCAAGTTCATATACGCCACTATTTGGTATTGGCAGATCTGCAGTGGTTTGTTTTGTAGGTTTTCTAGTAAAACATTGATCTCCCCATGTCCCAGTAGTACTATGCCTGGAGCCACGTGGACCTAAAGCTGTGATTACTGATAAGGGCCAATAACTTCCCCATAGAGCTCAGCTGGTACTTCCACCTCTAATCTATTAAATACTATTTTTTGGTGTCCAGAGGGGATGGATACAGCCCCAGAAGCTCTAAGTGGTAGCTTTGATATTCATATATTTGCTGAGGAAGGTACCAGGTCTTCTTGAATCAATGGTAGTGAACCAGGATTACCCCCATCAATTTAGGCAAGGTTGATGTGTCCCATATGCACCAGATCCTTTGGCACACCGCTGGAGGCAAAATAAATTAGGATCCACTGCCCTAAAATTTTGAAAGTCTCCTCCGCCATGTCAACAACAGCAACAAAGTGTCACATAAAAGTGGTTTGAATTAACATGTCGTAATTATTATTTGGCAACACTATCGCCAGGGCTACAATGCCAATTGACCCAAACTACAAAGATAGCGCACTGTACGCTCCCTCAAAGCCATGTTTTCTGCTCCAGCGGTCCCATACACCATTTGATGTTCCACATCAAGTTTTAATCTTAACTTCTCCACCAACTTAGTGGAAACTATGTTAACTAAAGCGCCTGTATCTATTATAACTCGGACTTTGGTTCTTGTTACAACAATGTCATAGTAGGTACACTCAAAGTAAGATGAAGGTTGACTGTTTGTTACATGGACAATTAAAGGATCGCTTTTCCAAGAAAGCTCATAATACCCTCACCAATTTTAAAATACTCTTTAGAAATAGCGTCCAATGGGAGGGCAACTTCTACTCCTCTCAGGGAAGGCACGTCTGCGGATGGTTCCATATTTTCTGGAGAACTTTTTTCAAAAATTTGACAGGCGTAAGGCTTCAGTTGCTCTTGGGGGCCTTCATCCACCGTGTCCTTTGATTGTGCTCATGTCAGTACATTTACTCCTCCCACCGGCTGCTGATATAGGAACATGCCATTGTACTGGGGGCTTCCGCTGTATATTCTTGGATAGTTTTAGGTGGGATTTTAGTTTTGGGATAGGAGAGGTAGAGAGTCCTGTATCTAATCCGCCTGACTTTTCCCTGGTAGTACTGGTGCTGCTGTACATAATAGACCTGTCAATTGGGGCATCCTCACGCAAGATGCCAGGGCGACCACACTTGAAACAATTTACCCTGTAGGGTCCACTACCCTGGTTTTGTAAGATGGCCCAGGCCACTAATTTGATTGTGGGTGAGCAGTGTAACCAGGGCCAGGTAAATAAACTGACTGCTGACAGTCAGCATAATTAGGACCAGGTTGGTAGTTGGGCTGTTGACAATAATCAGGTCTGGGACAGAAGTTAAACTTCTGGGGGTAACTTGACCAAGGGTGAAGGGCATAATAGTAAAGCTGAGGGTTACTAGGTGGAATCTGGACTGAATGGAAGAATTTCCCCAAATAAGAAGGTCCAGCAACGACTGCGGTATGTTTCCGCTCTGTAATGGGTGAAGGAAAAGTAGCAGATAGTCGGTGCAAAAACTGAACAACTTTGAGCAGGGGCAAGTCATCCTCCAAAATCGGTTTCATGACATTGTAAAGCTCATGGTATGGCTTCACTACGGATGTCATCAGAATGCACATATTGGATTCTGATAAAATCCCAGCCCTAATTAATACATGGGCTTCCACCATAAATTAATCAGCAAATGTGGTGAGGGTATCATTATGCTGAGACCCTTAGGTTAAGGACTCAGCCTTCCACTGCAACATCTTTGCGGTTCCTTCAAACAACTGCAGCATAGTATACTTCACTTCTTGGTATGTAACAGAACTGCTTGGAAGATATCAGGTGACTTGGCAGCACTTCCAACATCAAAGGCGGATATTAACAGTTTTGCTTTATGCTGATCTTAGGCTCCTTCCTCCACAAAATTAAATCAACTAAAAAACCATGGATATTCCCATTGTGATCAAATGGAGGCAGCTTATCAATATAAACCTTATGAAGAAGCTCATCCTTCCTTTAAGAACATCGTCCAAGGCAAGTTTAATTTCCACTTATTAGGTTGGCACAGTGTGTTGGGAGGATTCCCCATCAGTGCAGGCCTGATGCGACATAGCCAACGCCTGGAGTTTATCTTTTATTTTTTATTTTTGGTGTTGATCATTGGGTCCCCTGTAGTGAGCATCAATGTTATTAATTTGGTGGAATCGTTGAGATAAGCCATAGGTTTTTTGCAAAGGGTCAAGACCACTGAGCAACGGATGGAAAATATGGAGATCATCATCCCACAAAACAACTGTAAAGATTATTATAAAATATGAAGCAATTGCTTCAACCACACCACTCTATCTATTTAATATATAACAGCAGATCCCTTCTGCTCCGCTTGCTTCTTTCTATTAACAATCTTCCTCCTTCAATCTTCTCTTTTTAATTATATATCAGTGACTTCAGTCAATACTGACCCTTTTTTTAGACTATTCAATTATGCTGTACTCTTATTGGTTCTGGAAGAGTATGCTATCTTTTAGATTCATGATCGCCTTAGTTTGAGTTGATTTATTAATTATTTGTCATATGTTAACATTGCCTTATCACCTAATTTGGAGGTGATCCACTAAATATTTGTTCAAAGCTCCGTTTCACCTATCACCTTATGTCAAGATGATCTCACCAATATTTTATACTACTTGGTTCAGCCAATCTTTCCTGTCTCTGTAACTACTTAGGCTACTCATCCACTCAGATCAGAATCTTGACAGCGGCTAAAGACTAGTAAGTATAGGGCAGGAGGCTCCCCATGCTGACTACAATCAAGTGCCTCAATATCCTTGTTATAGCTCTGTTTCTATGCGCAACACCTCAGGATTTTTTTGTTAGCTGCACCTGAAAGAATCGAAGTACTTCTTTCTATTCAATGAAATAAAGATCATCAGCCTTCTTATTTTTATATGGCCAATTACCTGAACCAATTTTTTCTAGCAGATCATTTATGGAAAGCCAAGCATTAGAAGATAAAACCCTAGACATTGAGCAGACCTGCATTTGACCATGGCAAAATCCTTCACTTGCTTTGCTAGAAATACCTAATGAAAGCTATCAGCCATTGATTTAAATTTAGATCTTTGGTGGTTTGAGTTTAGGTAGTCAATTACAAAGTTAAAGTATTGTCAATAATTGATACCGGCTCAAATAGTTAACGTTATATCTTACCAACTTATCCAGAAAATTAAAATGGTTCCAGACTTGATTTACAAAGCTGAATATAGGATGGTAGGTAATTAGTCAAATAAGGTGATTGGAAAGATTCTGCCTTACCTCTCCAATTAAGGAAACTTTACTTACTGCCCCCGCTACCACATTAGAAAATGACAATTAGAGTTGCTTATTGGAGTTCAACTGATGTGGGAGTTTAACTGCATTTTCAACCATAAAAAAGATACCTCTTGACATTAGGGTATCTGATACCGTTAATGATTAACTCCCAGTCAAAAGTAAAGGAACCCAAAATAAGAAATGTCTCCTCAAATATCCTTCCTCTATTTGTAAAGTCAAATATCAAGTCTTAGGAGGAAAAACTAAGTTACCACTTGAGGCTGTGGATGCTAAAGGTGGGATACCTATAAGCCCCCAATCCTATTAAAATACCTTCTGGCTCTTAAGTTATTGTGGATAAAGAATGAAGAATTACAACCCTCCTAATCAAGATTTGGAGCAAAGTGGACATGTGAACCCTTCTACCAAAGGAGCGCTGACCCAACTTGGGATTTTTGGATCCTGTCTACGGAAAATATCTCTATCTTTACAGGGAACCTAAAAATCAAACCATCCAAGTTCCTCAGTATTCCCCCATCGCTTATGTATGTTTATGTCCCATTAATATCACTGGAGTGAGTTGTTTCAGCTCCTTACAAAATTTAGGGTTCTTTACCCTACCCATAATAGCTCTGGTAGAAAGTAAAATTTGTGACAATCTCACACCCAACGAACGCCAGAATGTTAAAGACCTCCTTGAGGAGTATTTTGATATATTTTCTTTAGGACTAGGTGACTATAGAAAAAATGTGAGAAGTAATTCATTAAATTAAGACTAAGGATCACCCTCCATTTAAACCTTGAGCATACCAAAAATCTAAAGTCAAAGAAGCCTAAGTGTCCCTAGATCTAAAGCAACTGTTGGAAGTAGAATTGCTTGTGCCTTCTAAAAGCACATGGGATTCCCTGCTTTTATTAATTAAGAAGAAGGATGGTGGTCACCGTGTTGTCATGGATTATTGCTGACTAAATTCGATTACATTGATTGATAACTATCCATTGCCGCATATAGATAATTCCTTATTCTTAATGTTGGGTTCCCATTATTTCAGCTATGGATCTCTCTAGTGGGTACTGGCAAATCAACTTATCGCCTGAAGACTGTGAAAAATGCGCCCTCATTCCAAGCAAAAGATTAGTTGAGACCACTCAAATGCCTCAGGGGTTATGTTATTCCCCTGCCACCTTCCAACAAGCCATGGATGGACTCTTAGGCGATTTAAAATGCTCCTGTGTGCTAGTTGATTTCAACGATATCACCATTTTTTGAGAACTTTTACCAATCATATGGGTCATTCAAGGAAAGTCTTCCAGCAGTTACGTCAAGATTGTCTATAGCTAAAGCTGTCAAAATGCTTTTTAAGGTAAAATGGATTTATGGCCAGTAAGGTAGGTAAAGACAGAATATCCCAAATGGATGACAAGGTCATGGCCATTTCTTAGATGTCTCCCCTAAATCCCTATATAATGTACAGTATTTTAGTTTGGTGGGATATTTTCGCTAATTTGTTCCACACTTTGCTGATACCTCCATACCTTTTATATTTTTTTGAAAAGGGTCTATACTTCCAATGGAAAGAAGAGCAACAGCATGCCTTTGGACTATTGGAGTTCTCTCTCCCACTCTCCAATACTTATACATCTTAATTTTGAGCAACCCTTTTTACCTTTTAACATAGCTAGTGAAGTATCTATAAGAGCTATAATATCCAGCATGATAGAAGATTAGTAGAACATCCCATATCCTATTATAGCAAAACCATATCTAGAACCAAATGAATGGTATTGCGTTATGGAACGTATTTACTTTGTAGTACATCTGGATATTAGAATTTCTAACCCTATTTATATGGAAGTCATTTTACCATGATTATTGACCATGTTTCCCTTTAATGGCTGCAACAAATGAAGGATCCTGGCAAATGGTTAGCCTGATGGGTGTTAAAACTTCATAACTACGATTTTTCCATGATTCATCAACCAAGGTCCATACAACAAAATGTGGATTTCCTATCCAGGCTCCTCATATTAACTTTAACTGACCCTGAGGAAGATCAAGTCTATGACCTCTTAACCCAACCGCATTTATGTAAAGATGAGTCCCTGATCCTTTAAAATGAATTAGTAAGAAATTAACAAATAACCAAGATAGAAATGGAAAATTGTACAGACTTGGATCTCAAAATAGTTACCCTACATATGACCTTCAGCTTATACTGACATTATACTAAAGGACATCTGCAAGTGGCCACGGGGGAAAATCAGAAAAGTCACTTGTGGCTTAATTCTCAATGTTATTGGGAAAGAATGCTAATCACAATTCAAGATGTACTATAGTCCTGTCTGGTATGTAAAAATCAAGCTAGACCTAATCTATGACCTCAACATCCAGTGGTTCCAACCTGTGAACACTTCCATACTATTAATATTGACGGTATGTGACCCCTCTTTCAAGCCTCTAATGGTCATTGGTTCCTCCTTCTAGCTGTTGATCTCTTAACTAAGTGGATCAAAGCTTTATCTCTACCCTTGCTTTGGCAAAAGCATCCGCCACGTTCCTATATAATCAGATCATCACCCAGCCTGGTGCCATAATATAATTCTCTACAATAACGTCAAATTTATTGATCGTCGCTTTTGAATGATTTAGTTGAACTAATGGGATTCACTTTGGTATTTTCCACTCCTTATTATCCTGCAACCAATGGAATGCAGAACGTGTAAATGGTACTTTAACCTCAATCCTCCAGAAAATGGCCACGACCAACCCTCTTCATTGGTCAAATATTCTCCTAATGCAATTCCGTCCTATAGAATAATATATCATCAAATTATTAAGATGTTTCAATTCCTAGCTTTGTATGGAAGAGATACTCAGCTGCCCTAAAGTGCAGGCCATTTTATATCAAGCTTCCCATGAAGCCCCTAGTTACTATGTGAAGTATCACTAATGAGATTATTTAACTTCAGGCCCTAGCTTCTGAGAACTTGTCAGCTACCACTACTAAAGAAACTAATTGGTTTAACTATAAGCATAATACTCTTTAAAACTTCCAACTGGGTGATATAGTTCTTTTCTACTATCATTGGCCTGGTTATCACGACAACAAATTGGGAACCATCAGGTCAGAGACCTATAAAGGTATCTATATACAAGATAATGAACACTCAAATGAGGGGGTCACTCAGGGAACTGTAATAAATCGCATACCCAGTTGATTTTCAAACTTTTTCCCCCTGTACCAAGATCTAGAGGGATTATTGTCTGGATAACTACCCAATTTAAAGATTTGTGTGTAACTGATGAAGGGAATCAAACCCAATCTGAAGGCATATTTGGAACTATTGTTAGGGATAATACTCAACTAAATTCAAGACATCCTGATATTTGGGTTCAATATGACTTGTGTAAAAATTTAATTGATCAAAACCCCCTGATACCGGGGTTCAAACCCAATCTATGTGGCGATCAAATCCTTTTCTACAGAAGTGACCAGAATGCCACAGAACCCTTGATTGGTAATGATTATAGATCTTGGCTTGGAAACGCTTGGAGATTTACCTGAGAAAAACTTCCTGATCTCTCATATGGTCCTGTTTATAAGAAAATAAAGGGTACTCTCTTTTGCCATTAATTCTTTGGCCTACCTCTATCCATTTAGGGATAAAAACGTCTATAGGATTTACCACTCAAGGAACTTTATCTTGAGTGAAGCTTTTTCATTAGTGAAAAGTAAAACTTATAATCTGACACCCAGAACTTCAGGTCTCCTAGCTCTGAAATAAAGGACGAGTTGTTTAACGTCCTTTTAATCCTGAAAGTCCTTTTGCTACCTCAATGGCTAAAAAATCTGTCAAACTAACGTATTCTAAATTTATGAATAGGTTTATCATCAACATAGAAAACTCCCGTCCAATGAGAGACCCTAGCATCAAAATTGAATGCAATCCGTCCACCATCTTCTTAGATATAAAGTATAAGTTGCTGGCACACAAAGTGAACGAAAATCCAAAACTTAGTACCTTGTCTATCTCATTCATTTTCTTTATTAAAATTCATAATCTCAAACTTAAAAGGATTCATCTCACCCTCCGCTTCTCATCCAATGAAACAAGTTAAACTATAAGTTTTTTAGTTGGTCTTAAACTCAACTGAGCCTGAATACAAAATGGTTGCCAAATTAACAACTTTTTCAGTGTTATGAATATCTTTCCCAATGCCAAGTTACTCCATAAATTCTTTTATGCTGAAGTCAAAGCCAAACCTATGTGCAAATCAAATTTGAGGGTTATCCTAAGCTGAGCTAGCCTTCACAAGCCTTTTATATGTTTGTAATTAATTAAAATATCATGAAGAATACATTATTTCATCAGGCATTTTTTATTGGCCCAATTGCTGAGACTAAAACTTGCCTTTCATGAGCGGGTGAATTGTACAGCCTTGATATTACTGCCTCTTATTATAAAGCTTTTCAGGTGAACCAAATAAAAGCCAATATTGATGAGATTATTTTCTGAACTACTGACTAGCCACAAAAATTTTAGCTGAGACAATATTAATATTTACCTGGCCAACATCTATCTATAATGCCTTAGTTTGTTATGTTTGTCCCAAATATATAGTTTTTATAATATTTAAAGTTAAATTTTTCTGGAAAATTCCCCCATTCAAGTTATGAAGTAGGCTCTGTTGTGCTTTAATCTAGTAAGGGTGAAGCACTGACTTGAGGTCCTTACTTCATTAGTAATCTGCATAATTCTCAACAAATATTTATTAAAAATTTACTTATTAATGCTTTGTCAAGCTTAAGGCCTAGAATTGGGACCTATCCTGGTTTCCAAGAACCAAGAAGCTTTACCAATAATGCAAAATCTTAAGTGAATGAATTTGGGATAGATCATTTCCATAGAAATTATCAATCAGAAAGATAGGGTAATCATTCAGCTAATATATTATAATAATTTGGGGAACATATACTTATTTTATATAAGTCACCCAACCAACCCAGTTGCTAACATCGCGCTATCTGATGTATAACTTAATCTGTAAGTTACTCAATATCAGATACTATACTTTTAAGATAAAACTTGGCCAAAAACAGAGTAGACTATTAAAAAGTTTTATCTATATTGATCCCTATCCAGACTGGTCAATATATATCAATCTATACCTAACTCTATGATTAAATTGTGCCCATCATCACCTTCATTCCTAAGTTACTAGTAGCTTAACACATAGTGAGCATATCCCTTATTATAATAGTGATTATTCCTAAGGACTATAAATAGTAATAAACATATTATTAAATAGTTTTATTTCTGTTTTTACTTAATTAAATTAATATCAGGCTAGTATCTAGATAATATCATAATATTCTTTGATTAGTTATGATAAAGCTTCAAGATAATAGAATTCTTTTTTTACAGCTGGATGATTCTTTTCTCAACTGTACTGATAGTTGGAAAGCCTTTTCTGTATGAGGATAGTGCAGGAGCAACATTTTATAGGATTCTTGATTAAATATTTCTCATAGTTAAGCACAGCAAAATAATATGCGGAAGCTGGCACCAATTAAAGAGTGATAGTTGTTGTTAGTTATAACAATAGCAGGAACACTAATCATAAATGACCCAAACCTCATTAGATGAACCCTATAAACCCCTTGATTAACAGTTCCATCAAGCTCAGCAGTACCATACCATTGATAGTGAGCACATTAAGGGAAATCTTTAATTTCCTCAAATTTAGCTTTATATCACACTTTTTTTGAGCGCCACTATTCAATATAATGAGGACATAATTATTTCCTTATATATCAAATATATATTCTTTTTGAAGTAATTGGAATTCTGATTTAATAAATAAAATTATAAGATTCTTAATGGTAAGACACGGTCTTAAGTTCCTCCTTAGAACAGAAAATGAGTAAATAAAGCCTCCAGAGATAATGCCATCTTTTTCCTCTTAGTGGAAGCAATTTATCTTATTGCAAGTTTCTCAAAATTACCCTAATTCCAAGGATTTAGTTACATAGGGATTAGAGATTATATAATTTTCCTTCTCTAATTCAACGTGATGACTATGATTTACTGAAAATATTATTAAAAGAAGTGTCATTGGTTGGAGGGATTTGTGACTTACTTGTGCCTTCAACATAATGTCTGAGACTGAGTGAAGGCTGCCAATATATCATCTATACTATAAAGCTGGTTATCCCTTCCCTATCTTTCAAAATTGATAATGGGTTTAGATAACTTATTCTAGATTGTTGTTAGGAAAGTTATCAGTATTATAACCTTTATTGTTGCAATTCTATAAGTAAGCATTGACAACTACTCGACTTAGTCCAGAGTATACTCATTGCTGATAGCTACCACTTAGCAGGCTTTAGTGGTATTACCTTGCCAAGGGTTTGAGTGCCTTTCACAAAGTTCCACATTGGGTGGGCCAGAAGTGATTTCGCATCATTTCAAGTAATAAAGTCATGGTTAGAGTAACTGAATCCTTGATAAAAGCAGGCATTAAGGAATAAACAAGCGTAGGGTAGTCCTTTATATCACTTTGAAGCATGACCTAACCTTTAAGTCCTTTATTGCTTTTTCCCAACAGGAACTGCGCCTCATGATAACATTTATTGAAAAATTCATTAATGGGCTTAAACTTTTAGAACTATATGGTCATGTATATTGATTTTTGAGTGGCTATTTTTGGGAAACACACATTCTTTTGTTAGCACTTCCTACATCATCAAAACTCCATATATTCTCAAGCAAGAAAGGAAAAATTAAGTTGGTACACTAGTCATCTAAATAGTTTAACATGATGGTCGCCTTGAATTTATCATTTCTCCCATGCATCGTCATCTTAAACATCTTTTATAATGACATTACATCACCATTCTATCAAACTATGGAATGGTAACAGGCTTTGTGCGTTGGAAAAGTTGAAAGGTGTTTCCAGGCATGGCTTCTTTAGAATCTTCTTCAGAGGATCCTTCATAAGGTACATAGTTTTTGTTTTCTGTCAAGACTTCTTTATCAAGATAGATCACGGGTGAGGTATTTCAAGCAATTCAGATGGCATAGATCACTGGGCAGACCTGAAATTTAATAAAAATCTTTCAGAAACTCACCTTAAAAAATTCTGGTCTTCATCAGCAGAAGCTCTAATTTACAACAACAGCAATTTTCTTAAAATCAGCCTCAATTCTTTTCTATAATGCCAATCAGTCAGTTTGCTCACATTATGAATTCAGGATAAACCGCTGTTATACCACAAGATCATATTAAATTTGTTGACTGAAGCTTTAATTCCTTTAACTCATATTTTGTTCCTGGTAACTTCATGTAGTTCTCATATAAACACTAAAGATAATTGTTCACCAGAGCATGTCCCTCATATTTCTATTGATTCACATAGCGGGCATCTTTTAATAATTTGACGTCCTGATGCAGTGAATTCTGTTTAATTTAAAGGCATTTTAGCTCCTCTTGAAGGGTATTGTTAGCTTCTGCTGTACTTCTGATGTGCCAAGTGGCAACTTCCACACCCTGTTTGGTATATTGACTGAGATCTCTGTAGGCTTGGATTGGCGAACTTCAGTGCAAGCAGTATTGATGTCATTTCAGCCTTGATTTGAAATTTAGTCCTGTTGCAGATGAGTCCTCGTTTGGTGTGCCAAGTCATTTCTTGATTATAGGAATGATTATAATTAAACCACAAACAGGTGGAGGTACTGGCAACCAACCACCGTGGATGGGGGCAAACAAGGCCCTTTTATAGGCACAGGCGAGTAAAGAATTTTCAAATTATATAAGATGCCGTCATGAGAGTTATTTTTCGCCCTCATGAGTCAGAAGAGTTTTTAGATGAAGATGACATCACCACCAAAAATTCTTACGAAAATTGACCCTCTTTTATACCTTTAGAGGTCTGTAATCTGCATTCTGCTGTGACAAAACAATTAATAAAGCAAATAACGCCAATGCAAGCGCCTAAGGTTTGAAGGTGATTATTAAATCAGGCAACCTCCAAACTCAACAGTCACTGAAGCCATAATGCAAGGCGCATTGTTGGAGCGCCAGTGCTCAAACAAAAAGTTGAAACATGAATTACCAAAGTTCTTAAACAAATATCAGCTGAAGGTAAAATGGTCCAAAACCCAGAAGTGGGACCAAAGTAAAAAGGCCTCTGAACATTTAGGCTCAGGGGTAACCACCGCGAGAAAGAGCTCACAGCTACAGGAATTATACCAATTGGATGAATCTATAAAAGCAGCAGTCAGAAGATGTCTGACTAGAGGATCTTGAAAATTCCTCATATTGACATCTCAAATCACAATTATTTCTCAATATCCTACTTACTTTTATATTTTGAATTTCCAATGAGGTAAAAAGTACTTCGCTTTTTAACTTAATAAAAAAACCTTTCTACAGAATCTTAAGTTTAACCTTTTGTTTGCACTTTTGTTATATAAAGTGCAGATAATCGGCAGTAACCAGTCTGGGATTGAAAATTTAGAAGAAGACACTATCTGTTGAGAATATCTTAGTGCTGAAAACGCCAATGAAGAGGTTGGAAAGATTCCCATTTGGTCCTGAGGACCAGCGTATGTCAAAAATGTCTAAAAGTGTCAATAAGTTCACCATTGGCGCAGAGAGTTCAACCAAGCTATTCTTCTACAAGGGTAGCATCAAAGGAGGTTTTGTTTAGACAGAGCTATTGTGATGTTAGTGAAGGTTGTCTGGTGCCTAATCTGCGCGGAGTAGACCCCCTGAGCAGCAAGTTGGTCTCACAGGGTAAGCGAGCTAAGGTCAGCGCATTGACTGTGGTGCTCACTACAGGGGTTGGCACCATCAAGCCCTAGCAATGATCATGAAATTCATTCTGAGCAAGTTGATGAAGATGAAGATATCAAGGTGTATCATGGAGAGGGAGGAGAGGATTTCACTGAACTCCTGGTGAGGGAGGAGTATACCATCCATATTAGACTCTATACCCTGGACTTTGAAGTGCTTGATCTACGCAATATCTTGAGCGTGTCAATGAGACCGCTAGAAATCCCAAATTGACTCACTAACTATTTTGAGAAGGCCATCACATATTTTCAAATTAAAAAAGGTACCCTTAAGAACTTCATGGAGAGACTTGTATTTCTTGAAAATGAGAGTGCAAAACCATCACCTCTCTGAATGAATATGAGAGCGCTTGGAACAGCATGACAATATGCTGTTTGCAATGGACAAGAGTATTAAAGATCTGAAGGCACTGATGCATACTGTATTTAAGCCTACCTCTACTTGACCTATAATCTAAATGGATAAACTTATATGGACCACTCAAAGGAACGCATCACAACCAGTCAGAAATTGTACTCAGCTGAAAGAATACATGCTGATCTTGAGGAAGAGGATCTTAACTTTAAACATATCACAAGACTGAGAACACATGGAGAGAGAACAATTGCAGATTTCCTCAAGACGTATTAAAATAGAATAGATGGCGCTAGCAATCACCAGAAGACTCACCATGTACAAGGATGCATGAGCTGTGAGACTTAAAAGGATCCATAGCATGAGTTTATGACTTGGATTATCTTAGACCAAAGTCAAGAACATCTTACTATCCGAGTTTATACACAGTGCATTCAAAAAGTTCTGGGACTAACGTTTAAAGACACAACTTTAAAAATAAATAAACTTCCTTTTATCATAATTTAACATACAACCTTTCCTCTCTATACATATTTATATTGCTAAAACAATTGTTAAAAGGTATGCACATAGTTTCTATTTTGTATAACCATGTCTAAACCAGCTGTCACATTCTTCTGAATTGTCTCTACTTTATCAAAAGGATGAACATTCAGTGCCACCTTCAGATTAGAGAACAGAAAGAAGTCAGACAGAGCCAAATCTGGTGAATAGGGTGGATAATTATAATCTGAAGGTGGCCCTGAAGGTTAATCCTTTTGATAAAGTAGAGACAATTCAGAAGAATGTGACAGCTGGTTTAAACATGGTTATACAAAATAGAAACTATGTGCATACCTTTTAACAATTGTTTTAGCAATATAAATATGTATAGAGAGGAAAAGGTTGTATGTTAAATTATGATAAAAGAAAGTTTATTTATTTGTAAAATTTTGTCTTTAAAACGTTAGTCCCAGAACTTTTTGAATGCACAGTGTAGTAGTGTCCAAAATGCCAAAATAGAAACAGGAGTTCCACCTGATGAAAATGGGCAGAAAAGAGTCAGTTGCGAATTAGCATCTTGCTACTACTTCAAGGCTTAGAAGCTATGGACCACTGAATCATTGTATTGCTTTACCACAAAAAAAGGTTTACTAAGCTCCCTGGAGATGCATCCTAATCTGAAGATGCACATAACTTTGGATGTCAAGAGCGCAACCTCCCTCAAAGTGCATAAGGAGGCGCTACTTGATGTACAAGGGATGTACAAATCTGATTACAAGGCCATGGCACCTACACCACACCCTAAAGAGTCAATAAGGCCATTTATATCGCCAATGATAAGAATGACAAGCTAAAGGAGAAAAGTAACAAGCCTCCTGAACGCTTGCCACGTCGAGAGTTTAAGTTTTATAAGTGCCACCAACCTGGGCACTTTTATCAATCCTGTCCATTAGTTACCGCTAAAACAATGGAACCAACCCTAAAGAGGATACACCAACACTGTAAACTGGGTGGATCTCCACACTGAGGGTAAGGACGAACATGAGGATGATTAGTTAGTGCGGGTTACCACGTTTTAGAAGCACCTAGCGTAGTAGCTGTACTGTCTAAATTGAGGTTTCATGGTACTTATGGACCTATATCAAGCAATAATTAAATTTTACTGAGCAAACAAGCATACTCAAGTGATCAATTCACTTGAAGAAAAAACCAGTTGGTCGCGTATACCTTTAAGAATGTGAATCCAGATGGCAAAGACACTGGCAAGGCTAATATGAGTGATGTTGCTTCAAGGCAGCTTGAGGAATCTGCCACTGACGTCCTAGCCAATGGAAAACCCTTTGCAAAAGAATAATGAAGGTGAAAGTAATTATCTAGAAAGTGCGCATTTTTAAAATGCTGGATATTGGAGCTACAGTTAACATAATCTCATCCAAACTCTTGAAGAAACCCGAGTTTATGACAAACATTGGCTACAATGTGATAATTCATACTTCAGGACTTGACATTTATTCACTCCTTAGAAGATTATTCCGCATTTAATTTACGCTTTGGGCGTATGGTACTGATGGCTCCTGCTGTAGTATTGGGCCTTGGCCACTACAATTTCCTGATCAGGACACATTTTCTACTTAATTTTGGGGCAAAGATCTACTTCACCACTAGCCCAGTTAGCATATTGAGCTACCAACTCCCCCCTGATGTTCAAGGACGAGGACATCAAACCACAAAAGCAATGTACTTTTTTGGTTGAAACAGCCCAATTGATATATCCCATCCATTACACATTGGTGGATAAAGATTTAAAGCAACTATTACTACCGTGAGTGCAGAGGAAGGGCTTCCTTTGAGTTTCAGTGAAACCCTAGAGATTTGAACAAATGAACAATGCAGAATGGCCTTGACAATCAGTGTAAAGATACTCCTGACACCATATTGGAAGTGTACAGTTGTGACAGAATCCAAGAGCAAGAACCCAGAGTAATACAAGAGTTTCTATGACACCACCTACTCTGTAGAGCTAGATCTTGTTTTGGGGCTCATCAATACCCAACCAATTGAGTTGAAAAGGGTCAAGTTATAGCACTGGCACATATGACCATTTTCCAGGATATTGAATCTATCCATGAAGTAAGAGATTTCAACGAGCTCAGGTTTGAGGATGTGACCTCTAAGCAGCTAAGAGGTTGGAAGAACTTTTGGAATAGTTTAATGACTTCTTCAACACCAGCACCAACGACTATGTCCTATGCAAAGGGGAGGTCTTTAAGATGGACATCATTTCTGCTACCCCTCAAGTATAAACTTTACTGCCGTTTGAAAACACAGGATGCAGTCTTACATAAGAGCTCAACCAGTTATCTGAAGCTGGGATAAGCCATCTGTCAAAAAGACCATAAGTATCTCCTTTGTTGCTGTTATGCAAGAAGGATGAGACCCTTAGGGTAACCATGGACTACCACCACTCATATGAGTTAACAAAGAGGAGCTCATACCTGCTGCCATGCATCGATTATGATTTGAAGTTCATGAGTGGCTCAAAATACTTTTTGGCAATGGACCTAGACAACAGCTATCGACAAATGGAGCTCTTGATCTAGTACTAGGAGAAATGTGCCTTAATCAGCAGCTAAGGGTTATTAGAACCCACAAGGTGCCACAGGGGCTTTGCAACGCCCCTGCAAGCTTCCAATGAGCAATGGATCACATACTTAGCGATCTTAAGTTAATGAATGTGTTGATATACCTTAAAAAACATCACATTGTATAATCACATGTTTCAAAAACACTTGCAGAACCTCTGTGAGGTCTCAATGTGAGTGCGCGCATCTAATATGGAATTTAAGAGATGCAAGTGTAATTTCCTCAAGAGACAACTTGAGTTCATGGGGAACGAGATTAGTTCATCCATAATTAAGCCTCAGGATGAGAAAGTTAACGCTATTGTGGCAATGGAGCCACCAAAGAGTATGAGGGATGTTCAAGTGTTCCTAGGAATGATGGGATACTATAGGCAGTTCATCCACCATTTAGTGGACTTGGCGGCGCCCCTTACCTACCTGCTGATTAAGAAAACGATTTTTTAATGGATCTTGGAGCAGTATCAGGACTTCACGGAGTTAAAGAAATGTCTGATAAAAGCACATCTTGGCTTATCCAGACTTCAATAAAACTTTATATTGGTAAACTGAGGCCTGAGATGTGAGACTTGATGCAACCTTGGCACATCCAGATGAAGATGGGGTATATTACCTGATCAGTACTACTAAAAAGTTTTCAAAAAAGCAGAAAAGAACTACATGGTTACTAAACACAAATGCTTGGCAGTATTCAGAGCAGTCAAGCACTTTAGGCTTTATCTATATGGAGTACACGTCAAAGCAGTCACTGATCACTTGTAGCTCCGCTGATTAAAAAACATGAAGGATCCAGATAGACGTATTGCCCGTTTGGCTGTCCTTATCCAAGAATATGATTTAGAAATCATACATCAAGCAGAAGATAAACACTTTAACGGGGTAGGCTTGTCAAGATTACAGGTGTTACACCTGCAAGTCCCTGAGAGCTATCGCCTCTACGACCTAATTGGGCTACCTGAAGAGGCCTGGTTAGACGAGACAGAAGAATTGAAGAGCGTCCTGCGCAGATGTATTAAAGACACCTGGCGTGTCAATGAAAATTTGCAAAAGAAGATCTAAAATAAGTGGTACTCTTACTTCTGCCCATTGATTGCATGGAGATAGTGTTGGAGGCTCATAAGAATGTGGGCCATGGACGATCTAAAAGACGTTGGCATACCTTAATGAGAGTTTCTACTGGTAATTCATGTCTGATGCAGTATACCAAGTCTTAGAGTTGTCTGTACCTTGTGCAAGTTTTTCTTTGCTGGAAAAATTAACTTAATTTATGCCAATTTCACCCATTGCACCTTTCAGTAATGTTAAATTGACGTGGTTATACTTTGCCAACTGCTTCCAGCAGCTTCAAGTTTATCCTAGTAGCAATAGACCAATTCACCAGGAGGTTTGAAGAGTCCATGGCCAAGGTGTATACCGCGAATTTACTGCCTGTTTCTTGTATAATCAGGTGATCACACGAAATTGATGCCCTCAAATTCTGTTGTAGGACATTAGAAAGAACTTTATCTCAGACATGGTGAAGGATTAATGGATCTTGTAGGAGTGAACCTTCATTTCACTACCCACTATAATCCATCCTTCAATGGATATGTTGAGAAAATGAACGGGACCTTAAGAGGAATTTTAAAGAAGATAACTATTAGCTACGTGTCTGTGTGGGATTAGCTGTTGTCATCAGCATTGTTGGCTTACTGTTAAGATATCACTTCATGATTAGGATGCACCCTTCAAAGCCCTATATGGGCAAGAGGCCGCGCTGCATACCCTCCTGGCACCCATCATCTCAGAATAAAGAACCTACCACCTGGGAGTTACCAACAGGAGTTAGTGGAAGAGATTATAAGAATAAAGTTAGAAGCTTCAAGAGACATTAAAGAGAGCACCCCTTCAAGTCTCTGAGAAATCCAGAGAAGGGCCAAGTTACTGAGTTTAGCATAGGATACAAGGTTTTGTTTTACCACTTGAAGGGAACATAATTAGAGAAACTTCAGCCATTCTGGACTGGGCCTGCGATTATCTTAACTAAGAGAGGATCAGAATATACCATCTGAGACGACAATAAAAACATTATTTCTAACAGATTGCACGTCCAAATGTGGAATCCTGTTAGCTAGTTGCTCACAGGTGCCAATTTAGTATGATCTCAAAATATATTGAATTTCTTTAGATCCCAAAATATTTGGCCTCACTAACAATATACAAAACTACAAAATTGTTTTATAATTTTTTCACAATCAGGTGCTTGGGTGTGATAAACGATAGTTTATTATAAGGCTCCCCCAGTTTTGGGGTATTCAAAGGCTAATATTGGGATAGGGCATTGATTCATTATAAGTGGGGCATAATGTCTTCGAAGTAGGGGCGAACTAATCTATCAGAGCTCTAGAAAAACTTTTCACCCCATTTTGTCTTAACATAAGATGATTGGTCCACCGTGGGTATGATAAACATGTGTTGTATATTTAATATATCTCAACCAATTATTCTTCCTAAAGATAGGTTCATTGCAGCCAATCTCCACAGGATCTGGCTTTTGATTATTGTGTAAAATTTCTTCACCCTTCAAAACCCTCCTTAGCCTATAAAAGGGTGTGGTTTTTATAGACAAAAGCACTAAACTGGAGTTAGTACTTTGGAGACCCTCCAACTGAGGTGGCCTATTTTTCCAAGGCTCGCAGGTGATAAGGGCAACTTGGTCTGGCCTATTCAGCTGAAGGCGGGAGTAAAATAGTTCTCCTGGTTAGATCATTACACCAAGAGAGAGGCGGCTCAATATTATTAAAATTAGGACTATCAGCACCCAAACCATTCTTCTCCATAAGTTAAGATGGCAATTGCCTGACATCACCCTTCAAGAATGTTGTGTGGAGAATAGGACTGTAAGAAGCGTCCATATACTCAATTTATAATGATTCATGTAGCTAGAGACTTTATAGAATAAACATCGCCTCTCTTGTAGGTAATGATAAAGGGTACTTTCCAGATTAACCCAAGCTTGCCGTTTCTAGAATTGATGCAGTTATGGTAATACAAGACCATCTCTTACACTTGGAATGAAGGTAGAGGGGCCCAGAGCATTATTGTCATATTGTCCTTCTTTGGTAACGGTTTCAGCTAAGTTAGTCTAGCCTTATATTGGAGCTGAATGGTGCGCTGAGATAATCTTCTCATGGCTTTGTCAGGATCTTCAACCATGGCAAAAAAGACATCTTTAGCTAAAAGTGCAGACACCCCAGGTTCTAAATCATACAAGACGTGGAAAGGGGACATTTTTAGGATCTGGTGATAGCTAGTCTGGTAGGCCATAAAGGCACTAGACAGGAATTGATCCCAGTGCAATTGGTCTGAATAGGTCATTTTTAGTAGATAGAGACGAAGTTCCATTTTCTCTCTAAATAGTTCCATTGGTAGAAGTGTTAAGGTGCTGAAAAGAGTTGTTGAGCGCCCATGGAGGTATCCAGGATCTTGACCACTCTGAAAGTGAAGTCCTTCCCATTGTCGCAGAGTAGCATCTGAGGGCAGCCATGGCGAGTGATATGTTTGATGCAGGAAAGTTGCAGTGGCTTTTGCTATTAGGGCCAGGAGAGCAACGGCTTTAATCCAATTAGTAAAGTGGTCAATCCCTACCATAATATATCTATCCCACCGGTAGTGTGAGGGAAGGGACCTACCACATCTAGGCTTATGGTGTGGAATGGTTGTTGAGGGGTAAAAGGTTGATATTCTATTTAGTCTTGGATCTAGATTTATTTTTTACAATTTAGACAGGAGGCCAGGACTTCAATAATATTTTTCATGATTCTCTCCCAGTAGTACTGATCCCTAATCCATTAATAGGGGCTCTTCACTCTGCCATAACCTAGGGTAGAGTGAGCCTTCAGGTCAGCAGGTACACGTTCTGAGGATCGGAGATAGGACAACCACTTGGCCTCCACCTCTTTATAGAACTTCCCGCTCTCCACCTTGGTGTTGCAGGAGTGCCAGGTTGGCATTTTCTATACAGTGTCATCCTAGTTTTCCCAGTCATCAGAAATAAATAAGAGGTCGTATAACCCCTTGGATTCACTATTACCAAATGAAGGACTTGCAACCAAATTAACCCATCAATATTCATATGGCAGGTTTCAGCGCGGTTTTCAATACTCATGTCATAATGCTGGAGCTTTAGAGCCCAACGCGCTAAGCGCCCAGTAGGATACTTCATGATTTGTAACCTTTTCAAGGAAGCGTGGCCAGTAATCACAGTGAGGGTAGTCCTTTACAGGAAAGAGCGGTAGTATTTCACAGCTTGTAAACAGCAAGGCATCAACTTCAGTGATGCTATTTTTGCATTCAGCTTTTGAAAGCACCTTGCTAAGGTATGATAAGGGCTGTTCTACACCGTTATTATCCAATTATCCCATGATGGCCCCCACGTCATAATCCAAGGCGTCAGTAAAAAAGATGAAAGGTTAACATAGTTTGGATGCCACAGGATAGGAAGTGCTTGCAAAAATTGTTTCAGAATTTAAATAGCGGCATTTTGTTCAGCACCCCAATGGAAAGGAGTGTTCTTAGTCAATTGGCGGAAAAGGGGCTCGCTGAGCTTGGCAAACTTGGGGATGAATGATACTAATACCCCATCATTACCAGAAATACCTGAATGACTCGTTGGTTTTTTGTGGAGGCATTTTTGATATCACTTTCATATTATCTTGTAAGGGCTGGATTCCTTCCTGAGAGATAGCATGTCCAAGGAAATTTAACTTTTTCTAAAAAAGTGCACTTAAAGGGTTTAACTTGATTTTGGACTAACGTAGGAGTTATAAAACTTCCTTCAGGTGAGTAAGATGGTCATTAAAGGTTTTTGAAAACACCGTGATATTAAGATGAAAAATAAGAAAACTAAACCTAAGATCCTGTAAGATATGATCCATGGCTCGCTGGAATTTTCTGGGCGCGTTACACAGCCCTTGAGGTAGTCAAGTGATTTTTAATAGGCCTTCACGGAAAATAAGAGCGCATTTCTACTGATTTTGGGGAGAAAGGTCCATTTGCCAGTAGCCACTAGCCAAGTCCATGGTGGAAAAGAAGTTAGATCTGGAGAGTTGTGCCAAAGTTTTCATCAATGCAGGGGATAGGATAGATGTCCTTTTCCGTGAGGTTGTTTAGTTTGTGGTAGTCCATATTTACCTGATGACCTCAGTTTTTCTTTTTGATAAGCAAAAGAGGTGAATACCAAGGGAATAGAGCTAGACTAGTAAACCCACGTCTAGTAACTGCTTGAGCTCGGTCCTCTTTTTCTGCTCTTCAACTTTTGACTTATAATAAGGTCTGGACTGAAAGAGATGGGCATCACTCACATTGATGGAGTGGCTCCAATCCTTCATATGCCCATAGTCAGTATCTGATTTAGAGAATATGTCACTATAGCCTTTAATAAGGTATGGGTTTTTTAAGATCGTCTGGGGTCAGTTCATCTGAGATATGAATGATTGGTGAAGTACATAACAGATTACCCGTGGGTAGGCTCATATTCAACATAGAGCCAAAAAGTGAATCCGTTCAAAGTCCAAAACGGGGACTAACAGACCTTTTCCAATCTACTTTTGTTTACTCAAATGAAGCCCTTGATAGTAAGTTCCCAACAGAATATGGATATGTCACTGAAAAGGCTGGGTCCAGTATACCAGGCAATGCCTGAGGCTCCAGAGGGCCAACTACATCAAGAATATATATGTGCAATAGGCAGTTGTGGGGGATTTGTAACTTAATCTTGGTTTCAACCACTCGTTGTTTACTAGTTTAATCACTACTTCTTCTGAAGCGTAAAAGGGAATACCCTACAAAGCATCCACTGAATCAGGCTATTTCTTTTTATTTACCCAGATGTGGTATAATGCAAAGACAACTCAGAAAAAGGGTAATCAATCAGGCAAGGATATTCGTTCTTACCAGGATCTTTTATTGGTTAAAACTAAACGAACTTCATAATTAAGCAAGGAGAAAAAACCTTGCTTCATTTGATGATTCCTTAATAAAAGATTATGAGCTGAGTACCTATTTGCATATCATATGTATTGTTGTCCAAGGCCACTGTGGGGGCTGACAAGCTAAGCTTCCCAATGAGAATGGGGAGAGAAAAGTAAGCCCTTATAGCGTGAGTGTTACTAGGACCTGCGGTTCCAAACTCTTTAATGTAATCTATTTCAGGCGGCAGCTTAATCTTTTTGATAAGCTTAGAGAAAATAAAATTCATTGGATACTGTGTCCAAGATGGCCATGACCTTATTTTGGATAATGACTTCTACCTTGGTTAGGGTTCCACCAAAGTTAGAAGAGAGATCAGGGACTTCATTAAGTTGAAAAGTTGAGGTCAGTTTGCGGGCTGTCTCAGTGTATCTCTTCAGGATGGATTTCAAGTTATGGATTTGCTGAAGAGGTCGAATAAAACAGGCCAAGAACTGGTCATCATTACTGGCAGTATCAATAACCTCAAGTCACCCTAGAACTTTGCTGAGGTAAGTTTTCTCAGGTATGGTGGCATTATCTATTCCTTCAGCGTTCAACTGATCAGGGACCTTAACATCATCGGGTGCTCCTAATAACATAAATCCAGCACTTCATAACCCCCTTCATATTCGTCACCAGGGGAATTTTCAACATATGACAATAAAAGAATGAGGTGGGTGAGTCAAGTATATTAGATTTGTCAGCATTAAGGGCCAGTCCCTATACATACATCTCTTTTCCCTGCCCCTCAATGTCAGCTCTCTTCTTCCAGCACATAGTCTCATTGTGCCCAACCTTGTTACAGTAGGCATACTATGGACATTCAATTCGCTTGACTTTTGGCTTTTAATCCTCAGTGGCCATACCCCAAGGGTTATCCTTTTAGTCTTGAATGGCCAAGAACCGAAGGTGGACTTTTATCCTCAATGGTCAGAACTTGAGATCTGGACACAGCTATGTGAGAAGCCTCAGGCTTGTGGAAGGCAGCAACATCTAGAAGAGCCACTTTTATATCATAAACGTTTTGGAAATAGCATTTCACTGATGTGCATCGCCAGGGGAGGGTGAAGCGCCAACTCAGTCAGGATGACTCAACAGCGTCATCCAATATCAACATCTTAGAGGCTAACGGCTTCTATGCTTCAATGTAAAACTGTTCAGCATAGGTAGCAACTGATTCTCCTTTTCTTATACTGATGTGCATGAAGGCTTGCTTTTTGATGCTCAAGCTCTATTTTGAGCCAAACTTGTCTATGAGCGCCTCCTTAACCTCCGCACAAGTGAAGAGAGTATTCATATGAGGCACCATCCCTTCTTGGGCCATGTGGCTTAAGCAGGAGAGGATATGCTTGGCCTTCTGGTGGTCAGTCGCTCTTCCCTGGCTGATTTATAAACGTAAAGGAACGAAGCAATGTTTCCCTTGCTTTGGATGAACTTTTCCTTAATTTGGTTTGATTGGGCAAATTACTCCTGGTGAGGGCATTAACAGCAGGAGCATCATGTCCCATTGTCTCTGAGCGGATTCTTAACTGATTAAAAGAGTGAGAGAGCTGATCAAGTTGCTCTTGGGTAGTGGAGATATTGGTTTTTATGACTACAGAGGATTTTTTGGAGGCGGATTCACATAGAGACAGTCTAGCTTCTATCGCCAGATTTTAGTTTTGAGTTCATTGACCCGTTTATCCAGCTCCTTAACTTTAAAACGGAGATTAGACGCAAAAGAACCTAGGTTTTGGCGGTCAACTTAATCTTCCACACCATGCTTCTAAAGCTTTCCTTCATCATCTTGCACCCCTCATCTTCAAGGAGGTGAGAGACTTGGGGACTTAAATCAACCTTGACCCGTTCATAGCTACGATCAACCTGAATTATCCATGAATACACATACTTCAACAATTTAGGTCTTTCCAGGGTTGTCTTGACTCCTGGGAATCCTTTCCACAGTCACTAACCCGTCGAGCTAAGTTGTTGGATTTTGGCGTTTTCTAGGCTCGTTAGTGCTTTTTTCATCTGGAATCCAGCAATAATATTTTAGGGGCTGCGCTACCCACTTAAACCAAGATATTGTAAACTTATACTTAATAAAATAGTGGCGTTAGATCTGTTTTTTATTAAGTGCCATGAGGGAAAAAGCTAACCATGATAATAGTGCAATATTAGTATATAAACAATCCGTAGGTTGGGTTCAGATTGCTTAGTGCTGTCTGAATTAGGAAATATGTAAGTCCAGCCTATCCAGTAGTTTGAGACTTGCATTGCTTCAATGCGAGGGCCAATGGGGATGGAACCTCAGGGAAAACAAACCCGTGAGGTAGGGATTTAATCAACTTGGCCCAATCAGGAGGTGGGAAAATCTTTTACGCCCTGAGGATCCCTTACTGACCCTATAAAAGGGCCTTTCTTCACGCAAAAGTTTGAACCAATTTTGCAGTAGTCGGGGAAGGAGCCTCCAATGGACTCCCCTGAATTCGCCGCATAGTTGGCACAATTTGACTACTTGAACTTGTGTTAATTGCCCGAGTTTTGTTAATAAACGTGTTACCCCAATTAGCAGGGTTCCACCAAGAATTGACCAGGGTCTTTTGGCCAATATATTCTTCACTATCCTTGAAACCACTCTTAATACACAATTGGACTTGTAATTGTCCGACATTACCCCCTTCAAGAGTGGTTGGGGAGGTATAAGATCGCAGGAACCACCCATGCACGCGGTTGATAATAAGACCTGAAGCAAGGGATTTGATGGAATACTCATCCTCTCGCTTATAGGTGATGGCAAAGGGACCTTCCCAGATAGAACCAAGCTTTTCCCTTCTTGGTGGAATGTGATTGTAATAAAGTACCAAGTCTGATACTTGGAATGAAGGGAGAGGAGTCCGGCGCTCATTTGCTGCTTGGCCTTCTTTAGTAACCGTTGTGGCCAGGTTAGTCATAGCCTCAGCTTGCAGTTGAATGATGCGCTGGGCCAGTTTTTTCATGGCTTGATTTGAGTCAGTCCTGGCAGTGAAGATATCTTTGGTTAGTAATTCTGGAACTCCAGGTTCTCTTCCATACAGCACGCAGAAGGGGGACATCTTAAGGATGTGAGGGTAGCTAATCTGATAAGCCATGAGGGCACTGGGTAAATAAAGATCCCAGTGTAGAGGGTCAGAACTGGCCATATTGCAGAGTATGGAGACCAGAGTACCATTAACTCTTTCTAAAGCCCCATTTGTGGAGGGATTGTAAGGTGACGAGAAGAGTTCTTGAGCTCCCAAGGAGGTGGCGAGAAGCTTTACCAAACAGGAGGTGAAGTTTTTCCCATTGTCACATAAGAGGACTTGGGGCACCCATGCCAGGTGAAGATATAATGGTGTAAAAAGGTGGCCGTGGATTTAGCAGTCTGAGTGGGGAGAGCCACAGCTTCAACCCATTTAGTGAAATGATCAATACCAACCAAAATATATCGATTGCCCCCAGTAGTTTGAGGGAGAGGACCTACCACATCCAAGCTCATGGTGTGGAAGGGCTGTTGGGGCGTGGTTGGTTGATATTGATACCGGGTCTTAAAGCTGGATTGTTTATTGCAGGTGAGACAAGCATCTAAAACCTCAGTTATGGTTTCCATGATGCCCTCCCAATAATCCGCTCTTGGATCCACTCATAAGTTTTTTGAGCCCTGCCGTGGCCCATCATTGTGTGGGACTCCATTATTACATGTATCCACTCAGAGGGCTGAAGATAGGGCAACCACTTTACCCTGGATTGCTTGTATAACTTCCCGTTCTCTACCTTTGTGTTGCGGGAGTGGCGTGCTAGCATTTTCTGTACAGGTTCATCTTCATCCGCCCAAGCCTCAGGAGTCATGAGGAGGTCATGCAACCTCTCTGCTTCGCTATTATCAAGGTATAGGAGAGGCAGCCGTGTCAACCCATCAACATTCATATGACTCGTCCCAGCGCGATGTTCAATGGTCATGTCATAGTGCTGGAGCTTAAGAGCCCAGCGAGTTAACCGCCCAGTGGGGTCCTTCATATTCTGCAACCACTTTAAGGAGGCGTGGTTGGTAATAACTTTGAAGGAAGTCCCATATAAGAAGGGGCGGTAGTATTTCATGGCAAGTAGGACGGCAAGGCACTCCTTTTCCGTGATGCTGTAGTTGCGTTCTGCCTTAGAGAGCATCTTGTTGAAATAGGACACGGGGTGATCAATCCCATTTTCATCCAGCTGAGACAATATAGCTCCAACGGCATAATAGGAGGCGTCCATGAATAACATGAAGGGCTTTCCATAGTCAGGGTGATGGAGGATAGGCCTTTTCTGCAGTAACCCCTTCAGGGTTTCAAACGCAGCCTGTTGTTCAACACCCCACTGGAAGGGAGTGTTCTTAGCCAAAAGCTGTACGAGGGGCTCGCTGAGCTGAGCAAACTTAAGGATGAACAGATGGTAGTACCCCATCATACCCAGGAAGACTTGTATGTCGTGGAGGGTTTTGGGCTCAGGCATCTTAGCTATCACTTCCACCTTGTCTTTGAGGGGCTGAATCCCTTCGTGGGAGATGGCGTGGCTAAGGAAGTCGAGCTTCTTCTGGAAAAACGTACATATGGAAGGTTTCAGCTTGCTTTGAGAGGCCCGTAGTCATTGGAA
Organism: Massospora cicadina; assembly: GCA_022478985.1. Classification (NCBI taxonomy): domain Eukaryota; kingdom Fungi; phylum Entomophthoromycota; class Entomophthoromycetes; order Entomophthorales; family Entomophthoraceae; genus Massospora; species Massospora cicadina. Next base: position 34,186 of record JAKSZP010013659.1, on the reverse strand, counting down.
CACCTCCTTTAAGTGTGAGAGATGCTGTGTGAAGGTCTTGGAAAATACTGTGATGCCATCAAGGTAGACAATCACACAGCTAAGCTTGAGATCCTGGAGTATGTGGTCCATCGCCCGCTGAAAAGTTGCAGGGGCGTTTAATAACCCTGAGGTAGCCGAGTGGGTTGGAAAAGACCCTCACTACATATGAGGGTGCACTTCTTCTGGTCTTGAGAAGAAAGATCCATCTGCCAGTATCCGCTAGCCAAGTCCATGGCTGAAAAGTACTGGGACCCAGAGAATTGCGCCAAAGCGTCGTCAATTTGGGGGATGGGGTAGCTGTCCTTCTTGGTAAGGTTGTTCAGCTTGCGATAGTCCATGATGATCCTATGCCCTCCGTTTTTCTTTTTGATAAGGAGAAGAGGGGACGACCAAGGGCTTTGTGAGGGTACCAGCAGCCCAGCGTCCAACAATTGCTTGAGCTCCATTCACATTTGCTGCTCCTCAACTTTTGATTTGCGGTAGGGCTTGGAGTGGATAGGGCGAGCATCCCCAACATCAATCGTGTGAGTCCAATCCTTCATGTGCCCATAGTCGTTATCAGATTGAGAAAAGATGTCGCTATAGGACTCCAGTAAACTGTGAACTTTGTTAAGCTCAGCGGGATTCAGATCATCCGAAATTTTAACGTTAAGTAAGGCGCATATTGTTTGGTCAGTTGGTCAGGCCCATATCCGCCATAGACTCAAGGCAGTGAACTTGATGGACGTCCTCAACGGGCAGCAGCAGGGCTTTTCCAATCTCCTGATGCTTTTTGACGATCATGTCCTTACTGGTAAGATTCCCCAGCAGAAGGTTGATAGGCCGCTGGTAGGCAGGATCTAGGATACCTGGCAACACCCGAGGTTCCAAAGGACTTAGGCCATCAATGCTGGTGAGATGCAGAAGGAAGTTTCGGGGGATTTGCATAGTGATGTTGGTGTCTATCACCTTTTGCTCACCCGCTTTGATTACTGTCTCCTCTGTCGCATATAAGGGTATGCCCTCGGAAGAATCCACAGTGTCAGGCAACAACTTAGAGTTTCTGCCCGACGTGGTATAAATAAGGGTAAGGGAAGAAGAAAAGAACTCAAAGACACAGGTATATTCCTTCTTCTTGGGCTCATTGTTGGTAAAGACTAGGGGTACCTCATAATTTAGAAGGGAGAGGGTTCCCTATTTCATATTGATAATCCCGTCATACTCAAGCATAAACTGAGTGCCAATGAGGAGGTCGTATGCGTTATTGTCCAAGGCCACAGCGGGGGCAGCCAGGAGGAGCTTTCCAACACGAATAGGGAGAGAAGAATAGGCTCCAATAGCTCGGGTGTTGTTGGGCCCTGCAGTTCCAAACTCTTGGGAACAATTAAGGTCAGGGGCCAACTTAATCTTTTTGATGAGCTTAGTGGAGACAACGTTCACTGGAGCACCCGTGTCAAGGATGACTAGAACGTGCACTTTATTGATAACAACCTCTACCTTGGTGGTTGTGCTGTCAAAGGTAGGGGTGAGGGCGAAAACCTTTTTTAAATCAAAGGTAGAGGCTAGGCGTTGAGCCATCGAAGGCCATTTATCTTTTAGGGATTGAAGGGTGTAAACCTGCGGAGTAGAGCGGATCATTGTACCAATAAGCTGGTCAGAATCGCTCGCAGTATCTACCACCTCTGACACTCGCACTAGCTGCTGCATATAGGTGTTTCGTAGTATCACGTCTATCTCAATTTGTTCCAGCCTCAATCTATTGGGCTTCTGCACTTCTATTGGCGCTCCCAGAACATGATAGCCTACGTCCTCCTCACCCCCTTCAGACTCGTCATCAGAGGTACTGTCAATGCACCTTAACGAGTTACTGAGAGGGGGAGGAGAAACTGGCTTAATCTCTTCATATGGGAGGGCTTTGTAACTCTCGTCTACCCTGTTAACTTTTGCAGGGTACATTGTAGAGGTACCCTCTTTTAGGGAAGGCGATGGAAGTGTAATGGGTTTGGCTTTAGCCATAGGAGCGACTGACTTAGGTATTCCCTTAACAGCAGGTTTCATATTAAGAGCATCCTGGGTCGAGGCTGAGGGGGATTGAGGCAACGGTTTAGGTGGAGGTGATTCTTGCGTCACCTTAGAAGACTGCGCGGCAATAAGTTGCACAGATGGAGGAGTAACTGACTGTGCTGGATGAACTTTCGTAACTGAAGGAGAAGGGGAACGCGGCCCCATAATGGCCACTATTTGCCGCCTATCCTCACACAATGGAGGAGTTTGGTGGCGTGGCAACTCAGCAGAGGCGGGATTCCAGAGGGACACAGCCATAGTAGGGGCTGAAAGGGTCTGAGTTTCTTCCCACATTGGAGCTGGCCACGGAAGTTCAAATTCATAAAAGTCAGCCACTTCCACTAATGCCTCTTTGATATCTCGCACATGTTTGAAGGTGCGCTTAACGGCAGAAATATGCAGAGCTAAAGAGGGATATGGCGCCAAACTAACCACAATAGCAGCAATAGCGTCGTCTAAAGGGAGCAGTTTGGCCAGCAACAGCGGTTGAGCTTGGCTATAGAAGCATTTAATAAAGGAGGAGATCAATTCCCCTTCTGCGCAAAGGCGCATAAAGGCCTGTTTGTGCCGCTGTAAACTGTATTTGGATCCAAGCTCATCAATCAAACATTGTTTAACTTCCTTCCAGGTAGTAAGTGTGGCCATTTGAGAACCATTATCTCTTGAGCCATACGACTCAAGCAGGGAAGGATACCCTGGGTTTTTGGAGGTCAGTCGTTCCTTCCATAGCAGATTCATAAACGTAGAGGAAGGAGGCGATATTGCCCTCACCAGGTGTGAACTTGTCTCTGAACGGAGGCTTAATAAAAGGAGGGGGCCCATAGGGGCCTTGAGAAAAGAGCTGCTCAAGCCTTTTGAGGCGAGCAAAGCGCTGGCTAGTTGAGTTTCAACTGCTGCTAGCCTTAGTTCCATAGTAGTTGTTAGTTTAAATAAAGTTTGGTGAGATACAGGTAGCCCCTGTAGTGAGCACCACTTGTTGGATTTTGGCGTTTTCTAGGCTTGCTGGTGCTTTTTTCATCTGGAATCCACAATGATATTTTAGGGGCTGCGCTACCCACTTATACCAAAATAGTGGCGTTAGATCTGTTTTTATTAAGTGCCGCGAGGGGAAAAAGCTAACCCCAATAATAATGTGATAATAGTATATAAACTATACATAGGTTAGGTTTTGATTGCTTGATGCTATCCAAATTAGGAAATATGTGGGTCCAGCCTATTGGGTAGTTTGAGACTTACATCGCTTCAATGCGAGGGCCAATGGGGATGGAACCACCGGGAAAACAAAACTGTGAGGTAGGGATTTAATCAACTTGGCCCAATCAGGAGGCGGGAAAATCTTTTCGCCCTGAGGATCCCTTATCAACCCTATAAAAGGGGCCAGTCTTCACGCGAGATTTTGTACCAATTTTGCAGTAGTCAGGGAAGGAGCCTCCAATTGACTCCCCTGAATTCACCACATAGTCGGTGCAATTTGACTACTTGAACTCGTGGTAATTGCCCGATTTTTGTTAGTAAACTAGTTACCCTGATTAGCAGGGTTCTACCAGGAATTGACCAGGGTCTTTTGGCCGATATTTTCTTCACTATTTTCGAATTCACTCTTATTACACAATTGGACTTGTAATTGTCTGACATAAGTACTTTGTATTCTCTAAGGAGGCCTTGATCTGCAACTCTTTCTATGGTTGTGCAACCTTAGCCTCTAAAGCATGAGTAACCCTAGAAGGTTCTTGAAAAGAACGTCATTTAAGCTCCTCAACGCTGGACAACGCTTGTGACAGTTGTTGCTCCACAGAGGCTACGCGCTGTTTATCCCCCAGTTGAGTGGTAGCCACCTGAGATAAGAGTTTGCAGTGGGTTTTCTCTTTGTGCTTTTAAAATTGCTTTGCAAAATTCTCAAGTAACGAGCGAGTTATGGCAGCAGATACCTCCAATTCATGACAGAAGATATTTAAGGACTCTCAACTCTCTTTTAAAACGCTAGTGTCTGTGGTAGTAAGCCACTCATGTAACTGGATAATGAATTTACAATTTGAATATAAACAAGATTTTGCTACCCAATATGTTCAGAAGCTAAATGATACAGGTTGTCATATGCTAGTCTTAAGGGATCATGTTTTCCCAAGTGGAGGTGTAGTTCCTCATGATTTACTCCCAACATATGAATCATGTGCAACATTGTGGGTTGGGAAAACTTGGAGACATAGGAGTCTAAGTTGGTAAGCTGACTGTAGGTGTCCAGAATGGCTTGATTCTTATAGAGGTATATAAGATGGTCCTCCATGAGGAACAGCTTTCCCGAAAATCAATGTCTCCAGGTTTCAGTATTTCATGCGTTAGGTCCCTCAATACTTCAGTTTTTAGTTAGGTAAGCTGCCAAGACTCTGGTATAACATTACGTCCAAATTGTTCATCTCCAAAAGAGATGGGTGGGGTCTATACATATGGTCATCTTCTGCACTATCTCCAAGTTCCACCCATCCAGTGATGCTAGCAGAGAGAGCGTCCTCCATTTTTATAATTAGGTTTGTGGTGTACCGGTTTCCCCTGTAGTGAGCACCAGTCTGTTGGGTTCCTGTTAGCTAGTTGCTCGCAGGTGCCAATTTAGCAGGATTTCAACAATATATTGAACTTTAATAGATGCCAAAATATCTGGCCTCTCTTACAATATACAAAACTACAAAAATTTTTATAATATATTTTTTAAAATCAAATGCATTGGTTTGATAAACGATAGTTTATCAGAAGTCCTTCCTCCCAGTATTGGGGTATTCAAAGGCTAATATTGGGATAGGGTATTAGATTCATTATAGATGGGGCATCATGGCTTTGATGCGAGGGCGAACTGACCTATCATAGCTCATGAAAACCTTTTCACCTCAATTTGTCTTCACACATGGTGATTGGTCCAAAGCGTCTATGATAAACCATGTGGTAAAGATTTAATATATTTTACTCAATCATTCTTCTTACAAATAGGTTCATTGTGGCTAATCTCCACAGGCTCTGGCTTTTGATTGGTGTGTAAAATTTCTTCAACCTTTGTAACCCCATCAAGTCTACAAAAGGGTGGTTTTTCATAGAAAAAAGCAATGAACTGGAGCTATTGCTTGAGCAACCCTCTAACTCAGGTGGACTATTCCTAAGAGGGCCACAAATGAAAAGGACAACTCAATCTGGCCTGTTTGGCCAAAGGCATGACTAAAATGATTACTTCAAGTCAGACCATTTTGCTTTGAGAGAGGCGGCTCAATATCATCATTTTTGGACTATTAGAACCCAAAACATCCTTCTCCCTGAGTTAAGATGGCTATTGTCTGATATGGCACCTCAAATCATTTCCCAGGTCTTATCTTGTAAGAGGAAGTGTCATGGATTAGGGCGTGAATGCTGTACCAAGTCATTCCTCAACCAGTGGAGTGTGTACAATTGACCCCTCAAGCCAGTGGAGGTAATGACGACCAGCCCACCATGAATGGGGAAAATGAAGCCTTTTTATAGAGTTGGACGAGCCTAAAAAGTTTAAGAGTACGCATGATGACGTCATGAAAATTTTTCTCGGCCTCATGAGTCAGAAGAAGTATATATGACGACACTGCCGTTAAAATTTCCTATAAAAAAGACCTCCCCTTTCAAAACTTTGGGGGCCAGAAATAATTTGTATTCTGCCAGTGATGAAACGATGAGCAAACAGAATTATGCTGATGTGAGCACCCAAGGTTTGACGGTTAATATTACCAAATTGGGCAACGATCCAATTTTGAGAGTCAATTGAAGCCAAGTTGCAAGGCGCATAATAAGAGCGCCATTGCTTAAAATTGGAAGATGAAACATGAATTACTAGATTTGGTAATCACCCATTATCAGCTGAAGGTACAATGGTCCAAAACCCAGAAGTGGGACCTAGTACATTGGCCCCTGAACAACCAGATTAGGGGTAATCTTCGTGAGATGGAGCTTGCAGCTACAGAAATTAAACAAAAATAATAAACATACATAAGCAGCAGTCATAAAACGTCTGACTAGAGGATCTTAAAAAATCATCATATTGACACCTCAAATCTCAATTTTTCAATATCCCAATTATTTTTCTATCTTAAATTTCCCTTGAAGTTTAAAGCACTTTTCTTTTTATCCTAATAAAAAACCTTTCTACAGAATCTTAAGTTCAACCTTTTGTTTGCACTTTTGTTGTTTAAATTGTAGTAATAGTCATTAACCATTCTTGGATTGACCAATTTTGAAGAAGACAATATCTGTTGAGGATAACTCGGTGCTGATAATGCCAAGGAAGAGGTTAGAAAGGTTCTGATGAGTCCTGAGGGCCAACGCATGTTGAAAATGTCTAGGAGTGTCAAGGAGTTTGCCATTGGCGCAGAAAGTTCAACTAAGAGATTGGCGCTACAAGAGGTAGCATCAAAGGAGGATTTGTTTAGCAAAGCGATTGTGATTATAAAGATGGCTGTCTGGTGCCTAATCAGCGCATAGTAAAACCCCTGAGCAGCGAGCTGGTCTCACAGGGTAAGCGAGCTGAGGTTAACATGCTAACTAGTCCATATTTTGTACACATCCTGCAGTGACATATCTTTCATTCATTGCTTAGTGGCTTATCTCTATACCAGTTTAATTCAGGTGTTACCAGCCTACCTAAACGTTGAGAGATATGAGAGCGAGGTTGTGATTGAGATCAACATCTTGTCATACTCCTTGAAAGATAATCTTTATCTTGTGCATGAAAGGTCGCATTGCTTCTACATTAAGTTGATTTAATTAGATACTACCATTATTTTAGCGTATTGAAGAAACTAATCATCTGATAGTTATGTACTATGAACTTCACATATACTGCGACATTCTGCTTAATTTGCTCAAGGTTGGATAGAGTACTCAATAAATGTCTTGTGGAATGATACAAACCGTCTCATTTTATTGTAGTACCTGTCCTTTGTTTTCTGTTGGTAAAATAGATATTAGTAATGTCTATTTCTACTACTGGACAAATTCTTATACGCAATGCTATTGAGCCTTTCTATTGTAGCTGCTCAGAAATGAGTGCTTATGTATTGAAACCTTAACTCGATGTCTATCACAATCCAGAATTTTTATCTATATAACTAGGACCCAAAAGATTAATATAAAAATACAAGAGAATGCTTGACTCCATTATCATCTTCTCATGATTGTCATTAATGTTTTCAAATCTAAAGCAATTAGTTTAGGCCCCAGTAATGAGCAACATGTGTAGCGCGCGGGTCTTCAGCATGCTACTTCACAGGTTTGGCCCTTTTCTGGGACTATTAACTTCTTCTTAATATTGGGCCTCCGTATCTTTCTCTCTCATTGTAAATACCAATTGCACCAAATTGATCTAAGACTAGGTAATTTTTATAATCTCTTTGAGGATATTAGTGTGCAACCAATTTCAGGTAGCAGTTGAGCTAGCAAAGTAAGGGGCACAGGATTGGTCTCCGCACCATCCAAAGTTCATAAACGCCCTGGCAACACTGGAGGCCTAGATAAAAATAAAAACAAGAGGCTAGTATTTCCCTGGAGATACTAGACTGGTAAGCAAAATGCAACTTGTTCATCAAAACTCCGCATTCCCAGCCTCTGTCATCTGTGAAGCATGGGGTTCGAGTTTTCCTTGATATTAATCAAACGTTGCTTTGGGAAAAGTTCTGTGGAGATGTTCATAACCATTTTTCTAAATGCAGTATATGTTGCACTGCACTCCATGACCCGCAGTTGGTTGGATCTTGGGTTGGAGACCAACAAAGCAGTAGACGAAGCTGCACAGGTGCATTTGGTGGTAGACCTCCCAGAAGGTCAACAGGTGGTCAAAACAAAGCACACTTGTTGGATTAAATCAAACCAATTTTTGTACCATTTGACTTCCTCCCCACAACAATAAAACGCACAATGGTGGAGCACCACCCCATGGTTGGGCTTAAGAGCTATGGGAACTTCACTCCTCTAAAATGCAACGCTTTACGCTTATGCCAGACCTGTGAATGGGCAAAGCAATTGCAGTGATCGCCCCATCAGTGGTCATCATGGATGATTGACACAAATTCCACACACTGCAGTTGTGAATGTTGATGGTCAGGAATCTCGCCCGTTCCACATCACAGTGGATAGTGCGCTCTCTATCTGCACCTTTTGTTGCGCTTTTGGTCACAAGGCTCACACATGCCCTTCCAGCGAGGGCATCAGGCAAAACGAGATCCTCCCTGACGCAACGGGCAGTGCAGACTCCCATTATGAACTGGCTATTGACACCAACTCCACCTTCCCGTGGGTCACACAGGGGTGTTACATTCAGGTCAAGCCTGTGTCTCCACAGTAATGCAAGAAAGACAAACAGGCCTTCAGAGCAGTGACCAAAGCAGCGGCTATGTCTGCGTCCATGATCCCGCCTGCCTAGACACAGGATGACATTGAGTCATTTGCTGCTGAAGCAGTTTTCAAATAAACTCACCAATCAGATTGGGCCAACCTAGCTGAGGACCCAATGGGTGAGTCAGATTTACCCAAGCAAATTTACCAAGCCTCTATTGACACCGATTCTACTACCCATTTTCTTTTTTTTAGTACTAGATGGTCCCATCCATCTACTACCCGTTTTCCTCCCAAGTTTTTGTCAACCTTTGATGATGCACCGCAGGAGCACAAAAATTTGAAAAGTCATAACAAATTGAAAAAATTGTCAAAAGCAAAACCCAATAATAAACTAATAGCAAAAGTAACCCATACAGAAAATTACCCTGTAGCACAGTGCACACGTGGTGCCAAAGAGAAATGTGCTTAAAAAAAGGCGGCTGAAGAGCAAGGGGGCCCTTCCCATAGCACCTAAGGTGAGATGGGGGAGCCTTTACAAAGGGATGTTGAACATCGCTGGACTCAAGGCCTCACCATCCCAGGCTAGGAAACTCAGTTTTTTAGAAAAATATTCTACCTGTGGACATCCTGGCCATTCAGGAAACCCACTGTCCACATACAGAGAAAACATGGAAAACCATGCTCCTCCCCCTCCCTTTCTTTTTGGTCACCACACTGTGGGGTGCTTATACATGCGACCTGTAGTTCCAAGTTTATTTCTAAGGATTCATAGCTCAATGGCCATGTGCTTGTAGTGTCCTTTTTGTGGGATGACGAAGTGCACGCCATCTTTAATCTTTATGCTCTGACCTGAACGCGGGCTTGCCAGGAATTCATCTTAGCCGTTACTTCTCTCCCATTTTCTACTGACCCATTTGTGGTGGGTTACATGAACTGCTGGGACAAACTGGCCACCAACTCCTTGCCTTCTGCACCTGCCCCGCAGGGGCACATTGAACTTCATGTTCTAAAAGCCACTTCAGGCTGTTTGATACCCTACCTAAACATGCACCGCTACTCCCAAACATGTCCCATCCCCATGTGCACAATGCTCAGCTGAGTTCCATGTCCCACATTGACCTTATTCTTGTCCTGTTGAATTTTCAGTCTTAGTTTGCACACTTTACAATGAATAAATCGAATTCTTTAACCACAGGTTGGTGTTGATTAACTTCTCTTTGTTGCACCCAGAGGCACAGGTGCCAAAGTGGTGCAAACTTTATCCAGCCAAGATCACGTCACCCAGGTTTTCCTCATGGGCGGATGCCGAAGCTCTGGCACCAGAGTTTGCCACACCATTTTGTGTGGGCCCACTTACTACTTGGTCAACCTTCAAAGCAAACACCATCCGCCAGGCATGCCACCTCTCATTGCGTCGCTCTCCGGCTGCTTTGGTGGTAATTAAGTGCATCATTGAAAAAGTGGACCACCTGGAGTCTAATATCCCTGCTGCAGGCTATGATCTGGCTTGGGGTTGCAATTGGGCATATGTGTCCGCTCGCCTCAACGCACTGGTAAGGCAACACAAAGATCACGTTTGTGTACAGTAAAAAGCAAAAAATATAGCATTGGTGACAAGTGCTCCGCCTATTTTTTCCAAAAAATTCTTTGCACTGCAACAGAGCTTGGCTTACATAAAAGTGAGGTGGCTGGACCAATCCATTACAGAAACTTCAGCCAAAGTGGCAATTGAAGTTTAAAACTTTTACTCTGAATTGTATTGATCCAATCCAGTTGAACCGGCTAAAGTTGAAGAATTTCTTGAAAGCGCACATATCTGAACCATTTACCATTGTCCAGAGTCGATGAATTTAATTTCTCATGATAATCTCTGGTATGCCATTTGCGGTGCACTGCACAGGAAATGCCCAGGTCCAGATGGGATTCATTATGAGTTCTATAGAAATATTTTAATTATTTTTCCTCTTTGTTGCTAGCTACAATGAACCAGTATTTGTTGAAAACACACCTCCTTCCTGGGGGACAGGACGCGTATAAGATAACGCTGTATAAGAAAGGGGATAAGCTGGACTTTGTTAACTGGAGCCCCATTTCTCTTACTAACACAAATACTAAAATGTTCACTAAAATTATGGCCAACCGCCTAGGGGAAGTTGACTCTGATATAATTTCCTCTGAGCAATTCATTTTATCCTCAAGAGGTCTATATGGGACAACATACACACTGTAGCCAACGTCTGCCAATCTATGGCTACTGGAGCACTTGTTTTCTTAGACAAGCAGAAGGTTTATGTTAGGGTCAATGGTATTACCTAAAGCCTGCCGCCACAAGTTCCACCTCCTCCATCAATTCACTAATTGGGTGATATTGCTTACTGAATCTGCCACAATGGCTATGTGTGGTCCTGGCTTCCTCACTGATGTGGTTCACCCTTAAAGAGGCCTCCATAAAAGGGGGCACTTTAAGCCCACTATTGTACAACTTCATCCTTGACCCATTTATATGCAATGTGAATACCCGCCTTACTGGTGTCCATGTGAAAGGCCAAGCACCAGTTAAGATGCTGGCATTTGCTGATGATTGTATGTTGGGGTGTCAAACAACCAAGATGCATTTGCACTTGAGGCTACTACCAGGTTTACTCCAGGGTAAGTAACGCTGCACTTAACGCCTCCAAAACTAAAATCATTCTCCTTGGTCAGTTCCAAGCCCGCTGGTCACCAACACCCTGTTACCTACCTGCTTCAGCATCTAGCTCACGGGTTTGTTTACCCTGCCCACCCCATAACTCCCCGCTTGTGTTCCTTTCATGCCAAGACCCACTTCTGGTCTGGTACGGCATTTGGGTGTATGGCTGGAGGCAACAGAATACACCTTGTCAGTGATAGAGCACCATATTATGGACAATGTCACAAAACGCATCGCTTCCCTCAGAGCCCACCAGACTACCCTCCCAGGCTGTGTTGTGCTTGCTAACTCTATGCTCCTGTCCAAAGTTTGGTTTGTGGCCCATACTATCGCCTTTTCCACATCTTTCTTCACCTTGTTATACGCCCTCCTACAAGGGTGGTCTTGGTTAGGTCACCCACCGCCAGTGCGCCAGGATGTCATATTTGGCCTTCTCCATAGTGATGGTATGTGCCTGCTCAACTTTGAGGCCCATGCCGCCAAAATACTTGATACCTGAATTGCTGCAGTCACCAACCCCATACTCCAAGCCCAACACTGGTCACGCGCAGCCCACTCCAACTTTTCCCACGCCCTGGGCCTAAGCAATCCTACCCACCCCCATTCTCTGCTTAACTATCTGGCTTCTCATCCCTCTGCCACGGGCCCACATGGGACGTTGCCCCACTTCAAATGAATTTTCCTCACCATGTGGAGCGCTGAGTGGAGAATCAGCCTCAGTGGGCACACCGCCCAAAGGGGTCGCCCTACACCCCGCTTCAAACAAGAAGCCCATGGGCAAGTCGTTCTAAACAACCTAGTACCCTTACGCCCCCACTTCATTGCCCGTGTGGACTACCTTAACAAGCTTAATATACCATACTCTTTGGAGACCTAGAAGGACATTTGGTGGTACATTCACCATCCCCTTTTACAACCCCAAATTCGCGCCCATGTGTGGAGATTCCTGAGAAAAGTGTACCGCATGGTGAGCGATCCAATGCCTCTCAAACTTCATGCATTGTATGAAGTCAATATGAATCTTTAATATTTCGCTTGGAAGATTGCCCGCCTTCACAGGCAATTTGGAGAGATGGTATGCTCCACTTTTTCCAGGAAAGCGAGCAGGCTTTCAGCCTGTCCAAAAACATCTTCGCTTTTTCCATGACCTCCACTATACACCCATTGCTCCGCACCTTGATTGTTACATTAGCACTATGGACAATACACAACATTGTCATTGATGCACTCTCTGGCACTACCCCAACCCTTTATGAAGCTGTGAATCGCTTCCATTCCAATCTAATGTATCACTTTCAAGCTTGGCTGTTTTGCTACCTTCCATCCCGCCAACGCCAGTTGGTGTCATCCTGGTTCCCCATCTGATTCCTTTTGTAAGATCATTTCCTTCATTTGTGTTCAGTTTTGGCCCAGGCCTCCCCTGTCACTCCCCCTTTTCCTTCCACTGGCAGTCTCACTGGCAACAGGAGGTAGCTACGTCTCCTCTAGGGTGCCCCTCGTTATTCTCTCACTGTTTTTAGTTGGAGTTTATGAGAATTATCTATCCCATGGTTGGCCTTCACCAAATATAATTTAAAAATTTTTGAATTGGATTATAAAATATTGATGTTAAATTTTGGTCTTATTCAGATGGCTGGTTCTTCTTATGCGATATGGTGGAGTTTCAAGCGTCTATTGCATGAAGACAATAGACCAGACTGTGACTATAGTTAAAATATATAACTCCTTAGTAATAGCACTTCAAAGTTATATTCTACTTTAGTTACTTGGAAAATGGCACGCTGCCCTGATCTTAAAGATCCCAAGTAAATTCTTGACTAATGCAAGGTAAAGTATTAAACAAAAAGCTTATAAGTTAAACTATAAATTAGTAGTAATAGTTGATTGTTTTTTATTAGAGTCAACTTGAAGATAATTTATAGGGCTTGATGTTTACCACATCTTAGCCATGACGTCTCATTTTCAATGTCACTTGGCCAGAGGAACACGTAAAATAGACGTTTGATGAACTAAAAATACTTTGACTCAGGGCATCTCACACGGCCTCAGGGTTGGTGTAAATAATGTCAATAATCTCAAGATGGAATTTCAGATGTGTCTGCTAATAGCTTAACTGATTCTTTTTCACAAGCAATTGGCAGCACATACTAAGGCGATTCATACCACTAAGGAGTAATTAGTTTGATCAAAAACTTGAACAACATTAAAAACTAATTTTGACATAGACCAACAAAGCCCACGTTCCTGAGTCATTAAGTAGAAACTTATCGTTAAGTCCAACCTAAACAATAAAGCCCTCGAGACCATGTCATCATAGTCAAATATTATTAAGTGATAAAGCTAGGCCACAATTCCCAAGTTCAGATTTAATTAGGATATTTTTGGCTTACAGTAACCAACGATTTGGATCCAGTCAACCATTTAACATTTGGTCCTCCGTGGAGGTGGAAGGCGAGTCATTAGGGTGTACCACTACCAACCTGAAGGTTGTGGGTTTGACTCCCGCCCTTTGAACATCGATTGGGTTGCCATCCAAAGGAAGCTATTGGCGGTTAAAAGGTCTATCTACAAGAAAACCTTACCCTTGATGTAACCAGAAATATATGAGTTGATTGGAGGTGGAAAACTTTCTTTGTGGAGTTGACCCTTCTCAGGTTTCATGTTAATGCTTTTTTCTTTCAGTAATGTTCATCCCCTGATCAGCTTGCCTCAAATAAATAAATTTTAGATAAGTAAATATTGGGCCTTAATTTCACTGATAAGGACTTAATCTCCCAGTGAGCCAAAAAAAAACTACTAGGTGTTTGTCTCAGTCTCTGGTATAGACTTAGCTACTTTAGAGACACCACCCCAAAATAGCAAGTATTGTTCAGGAATAACGTGATATTTATTTTAGATCAGTTTTAGGATATTAATAGTCATTAACTCAGCCTTTATAAACTGATGTCCTGATTGAGATTGCGATAAACAATGTGTACAATGGGTACAATTGGTTTAGTAAGTATTACAAAGTCCAGAAATATAAGGATTTTTATAAAAGCGGTGAAAAAATTTTAGCGTTAAAATTTGGGAATGTCATATAAAATTGGGTGAGTTATTAAGGCCTGTATGCATTTGTAAACTATATATACTAAAAGCTTAATAGCAATCGTTAACTAAAGATAAAAAGAAATATTTATGGCCATGTCAAGATAACACACCATATTAAAGAAAGAATAGAAGATAAGACCAATGCATTTAATGATAGTAATGAGGCGTCATATTATGGTGCTTGTGAAAGATCTTATAAAATCTTTCACTGGTACCGCCCTTGAAGCACTTTAGGCAACCTAGAGATAATTCATCTCATTGTTTTTTTCTGCACTTTATACTGTTTTATTCTTTCATATAGTGCTCCAAGGACTTGTTTGGCCACTTTGGCGTAATACACTTGAGCCTTTAAATTATAAAATTGCATTTCTATATTTGGGTAAAGAAGTGAGCAGGTGGTTGCTTATCTTAGAGGGATAATCTGTTATAAGCCTCAGTTTTCAACCCAGGACTATTGATTTAGTGGTACTTTAGGTATTAAAAAAGACATAGCTTAGTGACAAATGTTCCACATTGTGAGTAGACATCATCCAATAGAAAAAAGTACATTACTAAAGATTAATCTATCATATCAGTAATTTAATTAGTTTTGTTAAATTTGGCTTTTACTTAGAGGATATTATATTCAAAAAACATCCAGGGTGCTCAGGGAACAGCTGGTTGAAAGACTAAAAAGATAGAACTACAAAAAGAGTTAGTAAAATTTTTATAAGCAAACTCTGACTTAAGGTCCAGGCTTGCAGCCAGAAAGTTTACTAATACCCAATAATTAAATATCATTAGAGAGTTTTAGGTTTGGTAGTCTTTGATTATAAAATATCTGATTTATTTATTATGATGCTACAAGAAACATTAGTGTAATTTTATGCCATGTTGGATCATCTGTATGGGCCTAGATCATCTCTGGCACAGGCTTTAGCTACTGATAAAATGATGACAGTAGAAACCTGTATCTTTGAGTCAGTGCTGGAGGAACACGTGACACTTTATAGAAAGAAATTTATTAGGGCTAGTTGTAAGAAAATGGAGATTAAAGTAATTTGGCAATTATATACTGTCAGATAATCGACTGTGGGCTGTACTGGTTGGTAGGCCAACCAGTATGAAGACTGTTGAGCCCTTGCCTTTTTGCCTTAGGCACAGGGCCAGCAACGCCAGCTGACCCCTTGGTATGTCACCCAAGCCATTTGGGGATCCCCCAACCTAAACTCCAACTAACGAAATATATATAAACTTATACTATTAAGGAGAATGTGCAAAGGGAGATATTTATAGAAAGGGAATCGCCAGGTATTTATAATATTTGTAATAGGGTTACTACTCCCACTACTAACCTATCAGCTTTCCGCTGGACTTTCCAGACAGCCATTCTACTCAGCCTTCAACTGTGCTACTCTCTTCCCTGGCATTGACCCTCTCACCCCATCCTTCCCAATGTCCAAATTTATTAGTGTTGGATCATCCTTAGCCTTAAGTCACTGGTGAGCCATATAAATTATATATAAAAATATATTGAATGTCAATTTGACTTATTAATAGTGCACCAGAAACAGCTTTGGTTGCATGGGTAACTTGGGACATCTCAGATTCACACTGATACATGCTTCAATTTGTTGTTTTCGATTGTTTGGATCATCTTTCTTGGGCAATAATTGATTATTAAATATGAGGCGCTGGAAACAACCTTGGCTGCCTTGAACCTAGGATCATCAGTTTCTGCCAACACTTACTAAATTAATACAATTGGATCATCCTTGGCTACTAGTCTCCATTGATCCATTAACCTAATTTGGGGAATTATTTTTTAGGTGCCAGAAACATCCTTGGCCGCCTCAAACTCAGGATCATCAGGTTCCACCAACATTTACTTAAATATCATGGATCATCCTCAGCTATTAGTTGCCAGTGATCCAAATACCAAATTGGACCATTAATTGCCCCACTCAAATCTAAAACTTCCAATATCAGCAGAATACTTGGATTTGGTTTGACCCAATTTGGGGAGTAACTACCTAGCAATCATATCAAGCACCACAAAATTTAGTCAATGAGCCATTCCGCCAGGATTGGCCATATCCTCCTAAATAACATTAAATCATTGGAGAATTCCATATGATTAAAATTCTGACATATATCATATATTTTCTCTAACCAGTTACCCAAAACCATCCTGTAAGTGCTAAGCTACTTTATGTGTAATAAATGGGTGCTAAAAAGCTATATGGTAACATTGCAACGATATATGCTCAACTCATAGACAATATTCAAGGGATTTCATTTATTTTAAAAGGAATTTTTTATAAATGGTGAGGATTTTTTTAAAATAAATGGATTATGTTGAGATTACAGGAGGCACATGTTAAACTTAAATTTCTATTTATGCCACCTCTTCCTTCTCATAAGTGTCAAAAATAGGAAGTTTTGATGGTAACGTAAATTTTGAAAGTGGCGGATGGGACGTCAAAAATGAGTTTTTAGATTATAAGGGCTGGAATCATACTAGGTCATAGCACAATTCCTTTTTGAATCATACCATCCCTGACTTAAAGACAGTTTTGTGGTGCATCTCCAATGCTTTAGTATCTATTTATCTCTTAAGAATTATATATAAGTTAAATTTTCTACAATGGATTTTCAAGGGGGTTTGTCCCTTCGAAAAATGTGAGTGCACATTGAGAACGGCTGTGCCATTTGCCCCTTGTGCATCAAGCTTTATGACTCAAAGTGCAAGTTCCCTACAGCTTCCACATCCGCTGCTTCCACCGCTCTCCCCTCTGGCATCAGCTTGGCTGCTGCTGTGGCCAAATTTTTCAAGTGGGGATTGATTCTCCTGCCCCCAACCTCAGCAAATTCTGGCATGGCTTCCAAAGCTGCAGCCAATCAAAATTTTATAATTTATAAAAATTTGGTCAATTTATGCCAACCTGAGCTGATGGCTGAAACAGTTTCAGCTGAGCTGCCATGTTCAACAGTTTGCAGCCAATCAGGTGTGGCCAATTCTGCCAACTCCAGTGGCTGTTCCAGCATTAGCTGAGTCAAAAATCATTTATGGCTCTTGAATTGATTGCTGAAAATGACTGGTTGTATAACGGTAAACCAGATTTTGCATTGGAGGAGTTTTCAAAGATCCGTCCAAATTGTGTCCCCATCATTTTCATCCTAAAAACAGTTTTCCTATTTATAAAAATAAATAAAATGGCAGTTGAAGCTGCTGCATCTCCTGCCAACAGCCTACTCCGCCAGCAACTCCATGGGGCAATGGAACCCCTGGTTGAGGGTATTCCAATCCCCAATTTTCTTCATGATTTTGAGAAAGAGGCAAAATATGAGATTGAGGAGCTGGCTTTTGGTGTGAGCCGCCCCTGCATTGATGCAGCAAAAAACCTCTCTTTTTGACCTTAACTACCCTGAAACCTGCTAACAAATCAATTCATTTACTTGTGTGCTTGCTCTCATCACTTTTGCTGATAATCAACTTGCTCAATACGTTGAGGCAGTGGACACCGCTGGCCTCATAACCAAAGAAAATCCAGAACTATATCTCCTTATGTCCAATGTCGCCAATGCTCCCACACTAATGCTGTCTGCCATGGTTACCCATTAAAGTGGGTGCTGAACAAAAGTTTCCAAAGCTTCCTTCCCTTTTGATATGCTTTCTTTGCTGTTAGCTGAGGTGCCATATTAGGAAATTTTTTATTTATACCAATCCCTGTGTTTGGCCCATTTGCAAATAAAGATGCATGGAAGTTCCCTTTTTTGAGTTGGGTACCACTAGTGCTAATAAAAGAGAAAAATATAAGTGCACATCACAGGTAGAAAAGATAGATTTGTGTGGAGACTGTGCACTTATAGTATACCTGATTCTGATTCTATATCAAAACACAATCAATTACCCAAAAAAACTCTGTATACCTTACAGACCACTTTCTCTTTAAGAAAAGGTTTTTTGCTAAGCATCTTATTTTGCAAGAACTTATAAGTATTTTTAGGTACTGAAGTACCATTACCCAGGTAAGTTTAACGGAGCATGAGCTCATGAAACTGAATACATATTCTAGTATGATAAGGACGTTAGGTGCGCTCAAGGTTGGGGAATGGAGGGGTGATATTTTAGGGCGTCGCTCACATAATGAGCATCTGAAAAGAAGGAAAGATAGAAATTTGGTTGAAGATATAAATAGTAATGACTAAAATAAAATTATTATTAAGAGCTTGCATCAAAGTATGGTTTTATGACTTGAGGTTAAACATGAGATAGCTAAATAAATTCTACATTCTACTGCTTTGACTTGGTTATTGAAATTTATTCTCATGTTTGGTGACACTATTCTTTTCCATAAGTATGGAACTGGTCATTTGAGCATACTTTTATAGCTTGGTAGAAAATCGAGTCAATTATCCTTAATTTTAGTAAAAACTTGTTCATTCTCAATTTTAGAGAATAGTCTATAATATGTAAAATATGTCTTAATGCTTCAGGTATCTTTTCTCATGTCAGGCATTCCCTAAAAAGTATACTTGATTTCCCTATAACACTTAAATTTATTATTGAACCAAATAACCTATCTATGGTTTTGTTGAGTTAACCTAGTCATTAGCAGTCCTTGACTTATTCAATTTATGGTATGCTTTATACTCTAATTAAGTATTGGCGCCTCTTTCCATATTATAAAAGGCTTAAATTAGTTTTAGATTCCACTTTTGTGTAGTCAAATTTGATGATTTAGCCATTATATGGCTTTTTTTAAAATTTACCATAGAAAAGACTCTGCCAATGTGACATCAATATAGTTACTCTTTAATTATATAAACTCGCCTTAACTTACACCTGCTTACCACAGGTACCACTCTTTAAATATAATTAAATTTTTCCCTTATAACATTGTTCAAATTATGTATAAAAGACAAGCAGTAAGGCTCTGAGAATATATCATAAACTGTTTTTATTGCGCCTATAGGAGCTGATTAGTATAGAAATACCTTATTCAAAGCAACCTTATTCACTCACCACCCCAAATAACTAAAGCTATGGTACATTTTGCATTTGATACTTTGATGTAAAAATGTCCTTAATCACAGTCTAAATATGATGCACCAGATGCTATATCAATAATTTTCACACTTAACTTTTCTGACAAGTCAGAAACCCTATAATATTAAAAGCTTTCATTAGTTCTTTACTTTAGATTTTCATAAAGCTAACTCTGTCCTCCTGCTTCTAGACAGCAGTCCAGAAACACACAGAACTATTCATGCCCAATTTAGACAAACTGCATCAATAACAAATCCTAAATATTTTATTGTAGCAATACTGAATGTTTGTGGATAAGATTCAACAAATTCTAAATTCACTTTAAGCAACAAGATATAACATTATGTTTTTTCTCATCTGACTGAATTTTAAATATGAATTCTTTAGATGTATGTTATATGCTCAGGAGATATCATGTAATAAGCACTTAATTATAAAATTTATCATGACCAAATGAACTCTATCTCCTTGCATCATTATCAATAATTTATAATTTATTGCGGGGAAGGCTGACCATGGGATGGACACTTCCGAATATGACTCAGATGAGACAAAACTCATTACCAGGTGAGGCACCCCAGAGAAGCGATGCTATCTCTTGTTGCCAGCGGGAACGCCACTTATGGGGAGGGGAGGGAACGTGTGTAGGGGGCGTAGCCACTATTGAGCACGTGTGGAGGAAGGGGTCTGATTTGATGAACCAGACTGGGAACCAGGAGGAGACCAGCTGCCGGCGACGTGGTGGAAGATATCCAAACATCCACGCTTGAAAGTGATCCACCAAATGAGACCGGAATCTGTGGACAGCTTCAGGGAGGGTGGGGATGGATCCGGCGATGGCATCCAAGACAATCGTGTGGATAGTCCACATGGCGATTGCAACCACCAGAGCACGAAGGGAGGGTGGGAGGGGGAGGCCATTGATGAAGCAAACATATCTCTTGACAGACTGAAGGGATGTGTTTGATCCTGGCCTAGCAGACGTTGGACTTCGCGCCATATTACTTTAAAGGTGGGACACTTCTCCAGGCGGTGAAACAGCGTTCCATACTGGCCACACACGACACAGGATGAGTGTAAAGCATTAGAGCGCTCAGCTGTATGATACACCCGCCTCAGGCAGCGCCACACATGGGAACGGACTTGAGGCAGCAACAGAGGATGGTGTGCGTATTTCCAGATAGTCTTTTGGGTCTCTATGGAATAAGGGATGTCCATCATGTCCAGGTAGTCCACCCTGGATAGGACTTGGGGTCGAATGGAGATCACGCCATCACGGATGGGTAGCCCCTGTACCTCTTGTGTGAACTGAGGAGAGGGGCGGCCTCTTTGGGTTGTATGTCCACTAATACGAATTCTCCACTCTGCACTTCGCATGGAGAGTAGGATTCGTTTGTAGTGGGTTTTTGTCCCGTGAGGACCTGTGGCTGATGTGTGTGATGCCAGGTATTTCATCAGGGAGTGGGGGTTTGATGGGTTGTTGAGGCCCAAGGCTCAGGAGAAGTTGGAGCGGGCCGCGCGGGACCAGTGTTGGGATGGGAGTGTAGGAGCAGTGACGGCCGCAATCCAGGTGCCTAGGATCTTGGCGGCATGGGCTTTGAAGTCAAGTAGGCCCATGCCTCCATGATGATGAGGGCCAAACATGGCCTCTAGCTGTACTGGTGGAGGGCGGCCTGACCAAATCCAACCTTGTAGCAAAGCATACAGGGATTTGAAGAAGCTTGGGGAGAAGGGGATGGCGTGGGCTCCAAACCAGACTTTGGATAGGAGCATAGAGTTGGCAAGAACAACCCTGCCAGTGAGGGTAGTAGGGTGGGCTCTGAGAGAGGCGATTCGCTTCGTCACGTTGTCCAGTATATGGCACTCCATTACTGCTGACACGTATCCTCCTGCCTCCAACCACACGCCCAGATGGCGTACCAGTCCTATGGTAGGTCGCGGCACAAAGGGGAGCACCAGTGGAGCGGTGTGTTTTGAGTTAGTAAGGCGTGAACTTGGGCGAGCAGCTGGGCTGGGTTGGGAACTACTTGCTGGGGCCCAGCAGTTCTGAAACCGACCAAGGAGGATGATTTCAGTTTTGGAGGCGTTCAGTGCCACGTTGACTACCCAGGAATATTCCTGGATGAGGGCTTCAAGCGCGCGTGCATCTTTATTATTAGACACCCCCACCACGCAATCATCTGCAAATGCCATCATCTTGACTGGGGTTTGGCCTGGCACATGGACCCCAGTGAGTTGGGCATTCACATTTCGCAGTAGTGGGTCAAGGCTGAAGTTGTAGTAGAGTGGGCTCAGGGGGTCCCCTTGTCGCAGGCCCCTTTGAGGATGGACTACATCCGTTAGGAAACCTGGGCCGCGCACAGCCATTGTTGCAGATTCCGTGAGCAGCATCACCCAGTTAATGAAGCGGGGAGGTAGGCGGAATTGTTGGAGGCAGGCCCTAAGGTATTCCCAGTTTACTCTATCATAGGCCTTTTGTTGGTCCAAGAATACAAGTGCCCCAGAGGCTGTGGATTGACACACATTAGCCACAGAGTGCACATTATCCCAAATTGACCTTCTGGGGATGAAACTGAATTGTTCTGGAGAGATGGTGGCAGATGCTACAGTCCCTAAACGGTTAGCCATGATTTTTGTTAAAATTTTGGTGTCTGTGTTTGTTAGAGAAATGGGGCGCCAGTTGGCTAAGTCTAGCCTGTCCCCTTTCTTGAAGAGTGTGACTGTAAAAGCCTCATGTCCTCCTGGTAGGAGGCGCATTTCCAACAGGCTTTGGTTGAGTGAGGCTAGCAGCAATGGGGATATGTATTTAAATTATTTTTTGTAGAACTCATATGGAATGCCATCTGGGCCTGGGCATTTTGGTTTGGCGCACCGCGAATGGTAGTCCATAATTTGTTCGGAGTAATTAAATTCATTATTTCTGGGTATCGGAAAATGGTGCGGATATGAGCTCTGTCAAGAAATTCTGCCATTTCGGCCAGCTGAATTGGTTCAGCTCAGTATAACTCAGAGTAATATCTTTTCATTTCGATTGCCACTTCGGCCGGTGTGTCCATGATAGAATTATCCAATCTTCGCACCTGTGTGCAGGCCACGCTCTGGTGTGGTGCAAAAAATTTTTTGAAGAAGTATGCGGTGCACTTGTCGCTTTTAGTGATGCGTGTGGCCCTGTATTGGACACAAACCCAATGTTTGTGTTGCCTTTCAAGTGCGTTGAGGTGTGCTGCTGCCTCCGCCCACTTCTGGCCCCATGCAGGGCTATATCCTGAGGCTGGAATGTTGGATTCCAAGTGGGTCAATTCCACCAGCGCGCGCGATATAACCGCCAATGTGGCTCGTGAGCGTCTGGATGAGAGATGGCGATAGTGGCGGATGGTGTCTTTTTTGAAAGTTGCCCATGTGGAAATGGGGTCCGCACAAAACGGTGCAACAAACAATTTTGCCAAAGTTGCCTCTTCCACCCATGTGGAAAATCCTGGCGACGCAAGCTCTGGGGGGCGGATTTTGCACCAATGTGGGGCCTTTACAACTGTGACGGGTAAGTGGTATGTTATCGAGACCAGTCAGTGGTCAGAGAATTCCATTTTCGTTGTTTTGAAGTGGGAGACGTGGGGTTGGAATTTTGCCAGCACTAGAATAAGGTCAATGCGGGTCATGGACCTTAATTGGCCATTGTGGACGTTGGGATGCGTCATGTTTTCGAGCAGTGGGGCATGTCATGGCAGCGCATCCATTAACCCAAGGGTGGCTTTTAGAACGCGTAGTTCTACGTGACCCTGTGGGGCGTGGGGTGAGAGTGGCCACCGGTATGTTGGTGAGGTTAGCCAACAGTTCATGTTGCCGATTAGGAAAGAATCGGGGGGTAGTGGGAGGGATTTGACCAACAAGAAAAATTCCTGATGCTCTTGTGCACCGTTTGGGGTGTAAATGTTGACAATTGTGTGTGCAACATCAGCCCAAGAGAAGGTGATGACGAGCACTCGGTCATTTAGGAATGTTTCTGAAGATGTAAATTTGAAAAAATTGTTTTTCCAAATTAGCACCCCACAGTGCTTCAACCAAAAGGATAGGGATGGTAGGAGCATTGTTTTCCAAGCATCCTCAGAACCTCGTGGACAGTGGGTTTCCTGGATGGCCAGGATATCCACGGGTAAATTATTTTGTAAAAAACTCAGTTTTCTAGCCCGGGATGGGGAGGCCATGAGTCCGGCGATATTCAGCGTCCCTAAAGTGAAGGTTTCCCCCATCGCACCTTAGGTGCAAGGGGGTGGGCCCCTGGCCCACCAGCCTCTTCCAGGTCCCCACGGGCTTTCACAGCAGCACGGGTATTAGCAGCAACACTATTGGGGTTTTTGTTAATTTTTGCAGAAAGAGTTGCATTAGCTTTGGCCTTCGCTTTTTGTTTTCCCGACGTCGGACGAATTTTTTGCGGTGTGGATAAGTTCAGTGCACCGTCGAGTGGGGCAAAAAATTTTTTTCAGTTGGGATAGGTTCCAAGTCAGTTAAAACCGAGGCTTGGGTGCAGCGATTGGGTGAGATCAAATCTCCCATCGGATCCTCGGATTGAGTGGCCCATTCAGCTTGGGCCTCCCAATCTGATTGGGTGATAGATTCCTGAGTTGCTTCCGCCGCGAAGGTCTCCATGTCCTCCTGGTGTTGTGAGTGTGGGATGGTGGTGGTGACCTTGGCCGCTTCCTTGGCCGCAGTCCTACAGGCCTGCTTGGCCTTCTTCCGCTCCTGTGGGGAGATGGGCTTTACCAATAGGTAGCAGCCTTGTGCTCCCCACGGGAAAGCCTCTTTGGTGCTTGCGGTTGGTTCATAGTGCGCCTCTCCGCTGGCCATGGTCGCTGAGGGGTGCTCTTGGAATGTAACGCCCTCTTTAATGGGGCACGCGTGTGCCTTATGGCTGAACGTCACAGTGGGTGCAAATGGGGGGCGCGCTGTCCACGGTTACCCAGAACGGGTGGGTGGTGTGCCCTGCAATGTCAATAAAGGTGGAGTGCAGGATCTGGGTTAGGTCCTTCACGATCTCCTCAGATGGGGTCAGAACTGCGATGGCTTTGCCGGTGCACAGGTGTGGCATCAGCGTGAAACGTTGCATTTCGAAAGATTGTATTTTGCCATATATGGTGAGACCATCTTTCAGGTGTTGCTCCAAAATGTCACGTTTTACTGTAGTAGGCAAAAAGTCAAATGTGAGGAAAATTTGGTTCAATTTTGTCTATCTGGTGCATTTAGTTTCGATGACCCATTGCCCTTCAGGGAGGTCAACCACTACGCGCACCGCTGCAGCCTCGTCTGCTGCTATTTTGCTTTCAAAACCTAGGTCCAGCCAACCGCGCGACATGGAGTGAGGTGCAACATACACCGCGGTCAGGAAAATTTTGTGTACATCTTCACAAAATTTTTCCCATAGGGCCGTGTTTTGGATGTCCAGATACACACAGACTCCGAATTCCACCGACGAAAGTGGCTGGGAATGTGGCGTATTGATGTACTGGTTGCATCGTGCTTGCCACACGAGTATCTCTGGGGAAATTGTGACCGCCAGTTTTTAAATTTTTTCTATTCCACCGGATTCTCCGGGGCGTTTTCAAACGTTAAAGGCCGTGGGCCTTCCACCTGCTCCTCTTGCTTTGCTTGCCCAACTGCTCCCAGACATGGGCGCAGACTAATCCCCTCTATGAGATTATCAAACTAGATTAAGTCTTGAATTGAATGGGTTGCAAAAGTGTCTGTAACGAGAAAGAAAAGTTTATCATTATCAATAATTGATTTATTCGAGGTATGCTGACCAGGGGACAGACAGTACTGATCACAACACCAAAACGGCAAAACAAACTACTAACCAGGTGGGAGGCAGAAACTGCTTAACCCACCATGGCAGAGGGTGAGGAGGGGTCGGGGGGTTGGTTTTCAGAAAGACCCACCTCGATCAAGGGGTGTTGGTTACAGTACCGGATCAGAGCAGAGAGCCAGGGCGTTGGGGCATCTGCATAGTGGGGGCTGAGGTCAGCGTAGTAGGAGTTTTCCACTTCTGCATCAAGACAATGATGGGAAAGTGTTTCAACAAAAGCTGCGAGGAGAACTTCAGCTTCTTTGCGGGCTTCAGGAAGTTGGGTGAAAAGGGAGATACTGTGGCAGGTGATTTTGGCTGAGGGGTTGAATGAAGCAAGCGTTGCGACATTCATAACAGCGATTTCAGCATCATCAAATAGTTTTGAGATGTCACTGCAGGGAGATTCAGGGAAGTCGGGGGGGGAAGAAGATGGTGGGCAGGCCATGCTGGAGCTGGGCCACTGACTGGGCCACTGCGGTGCGTAGTTTTGGGCAATGAGGAGAGGCCACCGCAGCTAAGGCGAGCTGGTGGTCACTTTGGAAGGGGGCTGTATTGGGTAGAGGAGCGAAATGGCGAGGGGTAGGGGTTTCATCAAGTCGGGAAGGAAAAATTCTGCCCGACCATAATCGCCATGGCAGAGAGGTTGACCTGTATGCTTACTAATGAGGATATTACCTGATTCGTCAGTTTCAGCCAATAGATCCCATGGATTTTGGTTCACTGGAATAGTGGCATTTAAATTTATGTGGGTAGGATTGGGCGAATGGGCAGCTGCTTGGGTGTGAATGTTGGTCCAAGCATTGCTCTGATTGGCTGGCTTAGATTTAGGTGGGAGAGTGAGGATGGAGGTTTTGGGTGGGGCTGATTTTCCATGTGGGCCCACTGAACGAGATTGGAGGGTGGGAGGGGGCAGCAAAGTGCCCCATACTGAACCTCCAGAGGGGGCTCAGAAGTTGCATCAGCGGATTTGGCCTTAGGGCACGCTCTTTTTGCATGGTCGAGGCCAAAGCAGAGGGAACAAATCTGCCTACCATTATCGACCCAAGCCCAAAAGAAATGATCAGGCGCTGCAGCCACACTAGCGCGGGGTGGGATTTGTTGGGCTATGGTAGGGTGGTGTGGTATGATGGTGGCTGTTGCACGAGGAGCAGCAAGGCGTTCTGCACCAGATGGAATGGCAAAGATGAGGTTGGGCTGAGTGCCATAAGCCATGAGCCCCGCGACCAACTGGTCATACAAAACCTGGGGTGGAAGGTGGGATGGGAGATTTGCAAAGGATACCACTAGCGTGGTGTCTGAAGGGAGGCGAGTACGGGTTGTGGGAATGGGGGTTTTTTTATAAATTAGAGGAGTTTGTGCTGCCGCTTCAGCATCCTCCTCAGATTGGAACCCAACGTCAAAGTAGCCCTTAAAAGGGCGGAAGTCTATAAAGCCAGCTGGCGCAAAGGCTGCAGTGGCTAGGTCAATAATTGCCTTATCGGCATATGGGAACAAACGCCCATAGTCCACTCTGAGGCAATAGCGGATAGCAGAGCGAGGGAGGGCAAGAGGATGGGGGCGAGAAGGGTGGACGCGCGCCAGGTGGAGCGCTAAGTCCCGTGGGGGGACAAAATGGTTGGAAGCAGTGGGCGGGCTGTTTGAACCCATCCGAACGCGCTTGCCTGCAGGGCGGAAAACGCTAGGTGGGGGTGCACTGCTACCCCACACTGGGGTGGCAGGCGGCAGAGCCAAGGACATCAAAGAATAGGTTTTTGGGCAGATGGCTGTAGATAAATAAACTTAAATTTAAAATCGCTCAAAAGTGACTTTGAGCGGTTAAAGAGAGTTTTATCATTATCAATAATGAACTAGATAAGAAAATGTGGTACAGAAGGGATAATTATGCAAGATTTTAAGATAGTTTTATTTCTAATTATAAAAACTTAATCTGGATGAGCAAACCTAAATCCTCATGAAGTTAACTTATAAACTAAAATCAGCTTTAATATTTTTGATAGTAGTGTGTAGAAAGCTATTAAGATCAGCAGTCATACTAATATGTAATTAAAGTTAATAATAAATCATAAAGATTGAATTTTCTCAATACTTTGATACTAATCCAGACAAGTAACTTATTGCTAAGTATAGAAATCTTTGCTGTATAAGAATTCCTCACCACATTGCTCATTTCGCTCTTATGACTACTTTTGGCTTTTTTGTTTATTTCAAATTAGATCCCTCAAAGGCTCTTAATTATTGGTCAAATGTAGCTCCAGATGAACCTCTTATGGGTTACTTCTTCCCCTAAGGCAATCTCTCAATGAAAAGGGCATTGTTAAGGCAATCTGTATTACGTGAACAGGCAAGGATTATTTTTATGTGACAAGCAAAGCTCTCTAGTTAAATAACTAGGCAGAGCTGAAGGTATTTTTATTTATTAAAGAATCAGAGATATTTATAGTTTTGTGGCAAATTTTGGGATTGAGTAGGATAGACTTTGAGAGAAAATTTTTATCAAGTTGGGAGTGGAGAAAGCCTTATTGGTGCAGCAGAATGCAAAGGTTTCTGGTGTATTCAGTCTTTCTTGATTGAGGTGGTAGATCTTGAAGACCCCAAATGGCAAGATCTTTGTCATATGAAATGGCAGATTCATAATAGTTCAGGTTTTCAGTCATTCATTTAGGAGATTATTGTTCTTATCAAATTTCAATATCTTTTGAAACAGCTGAGATTCATTGGTAATGTTGTGAATTAGCTCATATTTAAATCTCACCCATATCATTGCAATTCCCATTATTCTCAACAATGCCCCCCTCAAGATCATTCTTAGGAGGAAAAAAACTTTGAAAAATCTTGCATGAACTCAATTCATGATGGAGGCCAATATTTAGAGGCAACTGAATATTCCAGTCCATGATGATAGATCTCTTGATAAGGCCTGACCATAGCGTGTCAAGTTTGTGGGTATGTCCTCTGATCCAGTGATGGTAGAACAGGTCGAGGTCTCTTAACTGGTATATGGACAAACCCAGTATTTGGGTATTACCAATTCAGCTTCACATTTGCTTATAGTCCTCATGTATCTAACAGCCAAATCTTGTAGTCTGAACAATGTATCATCCAGTATTCACATAGATAGCTTGGTTGTTATCTGTCTAGAAGGTTTCTAGAAATGGCCTGTACGCTTGAGGGCTGATTTGGCTTTTTCCCAAAAAGGGCTCAAAAGGTGACATCTAAAAAACTAATGATAACTAATATAGTACGCTAGTAAAGCCGCTGGAAGGTGTTCATTTCACCGTTTTGGTCAGTTTGAGCCATCTTGATGAGGATGGCGACTGGAATGCCATTTGCTCACTCCACAGCCCCGTTGGTAGCGGGATGGTAGAAGAAGGTGAATGAGATATAGGTACATCAGCAAATTAAGATTGGAGGTCAATCGGATATGAAGCTGGTGCCGTTATTGGATAGCAAAACCTTCAAAATCCATGGTGGGTAAAGACCTGTTTA
The DNA here is from genome assembly GCA_022478985.1 of Massospora cicadina. Taxonomy (NCBI): domain Eukaryota; kingdom Fungi; phylum Entomophthoromycota; class Entomophthoromycetes; order Entomophthorales; family Entomophthoraceae; genus Massospora; species Massospora cicadina. Next base: position 5,647 of record JAKSZP010013659.1, on the reverse strand, counting down.
AGTATGAAGGATGCAGTCACTTTAGAAGTAGGCAGGGCAATAGAATTGGCCCCAACTCATTTTGTAAAGCGGTCAACCACTAGAATAATTACCAATGTTCATACATCGCCGTATTTAAAGACCAGTAACTTCAACACTGACTATAGAGAATGGGGCAGTAGGACCCACGACCTGGTATTATACGGCGGATTGGGAGACTTCTGATTAGTACAGGTGAGGCAAGAATCAATGACGTCTTGAATTGACTTAATCATCCCATCCCAATAGCATTGCTCCCGTAGCCATTAGTGGGTTTTCTTTACAGCACCATGGCCTACTGTCATATGGGCCTCTAGAGTAAACTTCATTCTTGTGGACATTCAGATATATGGCAGCCAAGAGGTCCCAACCTGCCTATATAGTTATTCATTGTTAATCTGAGTTTTCTCATCCATTTTCCTTTATCGCTGTTGGATGACCAGAGGTTCTTGATTTCATTCCTCAGGTTTTGCAATAAGTTTGTTAATTTGATCATCCTCAGAAACATAGAGCATCAGTACAGGTAGTCGTGACAGCCTGTCAGCGTTTTAGTGTATCATTTCCATGTGGTGGATGATTAAAAAAGTCATAACTCTAAAGCTTGAGAGCCCAGCGGGCCAGTCATCCTTTGGGATCCTTCATCTTTTGAAGCCACCATAGGGGGCATAATCTATCATTATGGTAAATGGTTCCTGTACAAGAAGGGACATAATTGGTTATTAGCCAACAGGAAGCTAGACAATCGCGTTCTGTTACGCTGTAATTCCTTTCCGCTTGAGTCAAGGTTTTACTGATGTATGCTATAGGGTGATTAACTCGATTGTCATAAAACTGGGCCAGGATGGCCCCAACAGCCATGTCGCTAGTGTGATTAAAAATGATAAATTGTTTTGAAATTTGGGATGTACCAATATAGAAATGGAAGCAAGATCTTTTCTTAGATTGTCAAAAGCCTGTTGTTGGGTTTCTTATCATCAGATAGGAACCACTTTATGAAGTTGATATTTCAGTGGTTAAGCAAGCTTGGTGAAGTGTGGAATAAATTGTCAGTAATAACTGGCCATTTCAAGAAGACTTGAGTAAAGTGTAAGCTGCTTGTTCAAGTCATTTTCTCTTTATTAGTCATTTTTTCAGTTAAAGGCGAGATTTCCTCCTGGGTAACCTCATGCAATAGAATTCCATTTCAGTATGTAAAATGGCATTTGGCAGAGTTTAAATTCAACAAGGCAGATAGAAGACTTTCAATGACTTCATTCTGATGGTTGAGGTGTTGAAAGTGTGGGATAATATAATCAAGTCATATAAATAAAAAAATACACAATACATCTTTATGTCTCCCAATGACAGTCCATTGCCTTTTTAAACATGGCTGGACGTTACATAATTTTTGAGGCATTTGAGTAGGCTCAAAAAATCCTTCACTTGCTATAAGGGTGAATCTTCTATATTTTTCTAGAGCAAGCTTGATCTGTCTTTTCCACTGGTGAGATACATTACAGAGAAAACATAATATACGTCCAAGAGATATAACCAATCATTAAATTAGGGTAGCGGTTAACTGTCCTTTACATAATACATTCATCCAGTAGTAATCCATTGCTACACAATGTCCTCCATCATTTTTCTGTATAAGCAGCAACGGTGAGGTCTAAGGACTTTGTGACGATATAACTAATCCAGCGTCCAAGAGCTGTTTCAGTTCTTTTGTGACTGGTCCTCTTCAACTTTGTGTTCCTAGTAGGGCTGAGCTTGGTGGGATGGGCGTCACTAATTAGCACTCTATGCTGCATACTTTTCATCATTCCAAAATTTTCTGGGCCTGTAGAAAAAATTACAGAATACTCTTTGATCAACGCATCCACATTGTTGCTGCTGCTCAGAGGGTTTAGTTTCAACTATTTTCACTTTGACATGAACTAATGTAGGGTTTTTATAAGTCCCTTGATCATGCAAAGTTCTGCACCCACAGACAGATTCAACTTGGTCAGCTGGTAGATTTTCAGACATACACAACAGGTCTGTTTTGAGTTATTTGCATGGTCTGATTGTGAAGTTGGCCATCAAAACAGTTAAGGGCCCCAATAGGCCAGATCCAGCACCCCAGGGAGGTAAGAATTTCTCAAATGGCCAGATTAGGATCTCTACAAATCTCCAGTAGATGGTCCATCAGAATGGTAATCTGGAGCCCCATGTCCACTAGAACTTGATATCACATTGGTATAGTTACGTAGTTGATAACATACTGACATCCCTACTTGAGCCTCTGCACTGGAAGGTGGCAATTTGGCCTTTGGCCCAGCTACTTGATAATATAGCCGCCTGATGTGGTTGCTGTGTTCCAGTAAAAAACTTATAGGCTTTTTCTTTTTTCTCTTTAAGGGTGTCCTTAACAACTGGGGTGATGCAATACCTTAAAGTAGAAAAATATAAGTCCTTATAGATAATTAGGTGTCAAATTCAACCATAAAAGGTGTGCCTATGAGAAGGTTATAACCATCATTCTCTAGCACAATCGCCATAGATGACACTACCTGAGATTTAAACCAAAGTAGCAGGGATAAGTAGGATTCCAGAGAATGAGTCTGATGAGGTCCCGCACTTCCATAATCTCAAGTGTGCTTTTAATATGGAGTGATCTTTATTCATTTCACTAGTCAAGATGATGTGACAAAAAGTGGAGATCCATTATTGATTATGGCCAAAATTTTCAACTTATGGACGACTAAATCAACTTAATTAACTTTGGTACCAAAACAGGGTATTGTGTAATTTTGATTTTCTTGTATGAAGGGATCCAGAAAGGGAAGAGTAAGAAGAAGTTAACCTTTGTTTGAAATATGAGAATCTGGAACATATAATTTATTAATCTTGAATGATACTTAACATTCAGCTTATGAAGTGATAATAGATTGAGAGTGAGGCGCGGAGCTGTCAGATAGGATGCCTCACGCCCTAAGCTGACTCCACTTTTCCTGCCTCATCGGCCTTTTCTTCCAACTGGAGTCCTCTTGATGTTCAAAAATTTAACAATAAGAGCAACAGTCACAAAGTGGTTTAGATCTTTTAAACCATCCTACTGCATTTATATGAGGCCGATTCCCCTTATTAGATGTTTGACGCGCTTCCCCCTCAGGCAACACCAATATAGATTCTGCAATATTGAGAATAGATTTGTACTTCTTCCAATTCTGGAAATAAAGCACAAGAATGGTACTGTGTTGTAACGCGGAGAGGACGTCTACAATGAAAGTATCTAATTAACTTGATCATAGGATGAAAGGTCCTGAGCTTCATGATAAGATACTTGGCAAATTCAACATTGTCCCCCACGTCTTAGGCAAAATTCATGAAAGCTTGTTTGATGTTAGAAAAACCTACGTTACTTAATATTCTATAATAAGGATATCCTTTATAGACGCTCAGGTGGTACACGTCTTTTTTTAGTACTAGATGGTCAGGTGGTACACGTCTTGAAGTATGGCATCATGAAATCTTGAGCCTTGCCATCCAGATAGGTTTGAATATGCTGATATTTCTGTCAATACGTAGCTTGTTCTATTGCACCTTCATACACAAAAAGCTAAGACTGAATGGTTTTAGTCCTTGGAATATACTTCTCTTTAAAGGTGGGTTTAAAATATCCCACTGGTTAAGAGATAAAATGTATATCAGGAAAAGGTGGTTATTCAGATTCAGTAGGCTCTGTTGTATCTATATCAGTAAGAGGGATAAGCTTATCAAACAGGCGGCGGAACTCATCCATGTCATTTTGGAGAGTAGAGTAGCAGTCATTGACATGAGAAAGTGGGGCCTTAGTACCTAGAAGCTGATAGAGCTTTTTGATATCAGCGGACTGAAGTGCTAATTGTGTGGAAAGAGTGTCTTGCTTAGCATCAACTTTTTAAAGCTTAGCATTCATTCGCTCAAGTTGACAATTCACTTGAGCTGGAGAGAATTCTGAGAGTTGATCAGACGTGAACAGGTTTCAGTCATTTTTTGCATACTCGTTGTACAAGATCAAAGTAGATCCATATTAAGATTATTCCCTTCAATAGTCATCTCTGCTCCTTGGGCCACCATTTGTAGTTGTTATTCAAGAGCCTTAATATGAGCTTCATGGTTTTCTTTAAAAGAGGGTCCAATAGGAGTAGAGGTTTGTAGGAGCTGCAGGGACCTTCAGGACCAGGTGGTCTTTGTTCTCCTTCTTTTACACTAGGTCTAGTATTGCTTGAAGGTCATTTTTTAATAATGAATTCTTAAATAGATGGCATAGCGGTTTTTTTGCTCAGCTGCTAAATCCTAGTATATAAGGCAGTGATTTGGGAATCAGTGGTTTAGATTTTTTAAGATTTGGTCAATGAGATTTGATAAATTGCGTTCCACTCATTAGTCCATATCAGACACTGTATTAGAATTTTGTGAGAAATTACTATATGCAGGCGCAATAAAGGCTACAAAATTATTAGTTCCATGGCTCTAGCGATGATCAACACAACTGCAACGAAGTTATTGGTTCCATTGCTATAGTTAAGTCTAATTGGAATACAGAATCCTGTATGAAAATAGACAAAAATTAAACTACATGAGACAAGAATTGAGGTACTTTATTAATTAATAACTAGAGATATCTATAGGGAAAATTTAGTGGTTCTTTGCGAGGATTTCCTTGATCCACCCAAGGTAAGATCTTTCCTATCAGAGGACCAATATTGTTGATTATCATAGTTATTATAATATTCGTGATGATCATATATAATAGAGACCTAGTTAGATACAATTGACCTTCTTAATGAGGCCTAGCCCCTTCGAAATGATAAGTCATTTCAAATTGCTTGGCCATCTTTAATTACTGAGTTTCTTTGGGTTGATTAGATTCACCCATAATAAGCGGTCGCTAACTCCAAAGAGTCTTTCTTTGGTCAAATTGAGAATTGGAAGTATTAGTTTTAAATATCTCCATCTTATTAGAATGAGATATCAATCTCAATCTAGAGTATTTTTGGTCATCCTAGTTGTATCCAACAATGCCCCCCTCAATATCTTGCCTAGGGGGCACATACTTGCGAAGAAACCTACTATGCACTCTATTGATAATGGTACCAGTATCAATAGAGGCAATGGAGTATTCAACACCCCAACAATAGATAATACAGTAAGGACCAGCCCATAAGGGGTCCAGCTTATGAATTCTTCCTCCCAGCCTATGGTGGTAGAAGAGTATAAGGTCTCTGACTTGATATTCTGGTAACCTAGGTCTACTAGCATTGGTCCAGGTTCCTTCCTTCAAGGTGGTAGCGGCAAGGGAACTTGAAGCTAATGCTTGTAATCAGCTTATTTCATCGGCCAGTCTTTTCATCACTAAATCAGTGGTTTGCGGGGTAGCCTCTTCAAGTATAGGTTGTACAATTGAAGGGAGGATAGGTTCCTGACCATATAAAGCTTTAAACGGAGACATTTCAATAACATGATGGTAGCTAACTCTATAAGCTAAAATCACACTGGATAAGTAAAGGTTCCACCTACTAGGATCATTGGAAACCATCTTTTGAAGAATGGCTATGAGGGTAACATTTGTTCTTTAAATGGCACCATTAGTGGAAGGATTATATGGGGACATGAATGACCAGTA
>JAKSZP010013658.1:0-63901 GCA_022478985.1 Massospora cicadina | reverse complement strand
CCAAATAGTACCATGGATCTAGTGGCTAACGTTTGTAACCTTTTAATTCGTCAGCTAATCTTTGAATGGCTAAGTCAGTGGTTTCTGGCATGGAAGTTTTGAGTATGGGCTGCTCACTAAAACAGAATTAATTTTTGACCATAAAGGGCTTGGAAAGGTGACATTTAAATGATTCATCAATAACTAACACGATATGCTAACAAGGCCACAAGTAAGTATTCATTCTATATTGAAGGATCAGAGGAAGACATATTGAGAAGGATGGCAACTAAGGGACTATTCGATCACTCCACAGCTCTGTTGGTAGCCAGATGATAAGGTGTCATAAAATAATGATAAGTACCCAATAGAGAGTTAATATTGGCAACCACACTAGAAAAAATTGTTACCATTGTCAAATAGTAGCACCTTAGGACTGCTGTGGTGACTCAAGACCTACTACAGCAAGAAGGATGCAATCACTATGGAAGTTAGTGAGGCAACTGAGATAGCATTGACCTATTTTGTAAAGTAATCAACCACAATAATGATAAACGGTGACTCTACTTTGTCATAGGTAGGGGTCCAATAACATTGATGCTAATCATGGAAAATGAGGACGTGGGGACCATGAAGTAATGCTGGTATAGAGGATTGGGCAGCTTCTGATTTGCATAAGTGAAGCAAAAGTCAACAACATCCTTGACTGTCTCAATCATTAATTTCCAGTAGCAGCGGTCTCTCAAAAATTGAAGGTTTCTTAACTATGACGTGACCCATGGCAACATGAGCCTCCAAAGCGCATTTTGTCTAAGTAGAGGGTCGAACATATTGCACCCAAGTAGTCCCAACCTACTTATATAAAAATCCATTTTTGACTTGATTATGAGCAGCCATCTGCTTTAAGCGCTGTTGTGTCATTGACGGCTCATGGCCCTACTCTTCTGATTTTGCATTGAGCTCATAGATCTGGTCCTCTTCAGAAGCATAAAGAGCCAGGATAGGCAATCGGTACAACCTGTCAGCATTTTGGTGTATCCTCCCCACATGGTGTACTATTGAAAAGTCATAATCCTAGAGATTAAGGGCCCATCAAGCCAATTGTCTGTCCGGGTCTTTCATCTGTTATAACCACTGTTTTGAGGCATGGTCCATCACTATGGTGAAATGATTCCTATACAGAAAAAGATGGAATAGTTTGATGGCCAATAACTCATCTAGACACTCACATATGGTTAAGCTGTAATTCAGTTCCAAATGGGTTAACGTCTTACTAAAGTAGGTTATTAGTGATTAACTTGGCTTACATCCACTTGTTCCAGAATGTCCCCTACAGCCACATTGCTAGTATTAGTAAATAGAATGAAAGGTTTATTGAACTCAGGATGTACCAGAATAGGGGCCGTAGTCAGGGCTTTTCATAAGACATCAAAGGACTACTGTGGGAATCCTACCATTAAAGAAGAGCCTCTTTATGAAGGAGGTAGGTTAGTGGCTCCGTGAGCTTGGTGAAGTGCGTATAAATTGTCAGTAGTACCCAACCATGCTGAGAAGAACCTGAATGTTTTTCAAATTGCTGGGTCAAGTCATCTTCTCAATAGCAGTCACCTTGTTGGGCAAGGGCGAAATCCCTTTGTGGGTGACCCTATGACCAAGGAATTCCATCTTGGTCTGAATGAAATAACATTTAAGTGAGATTTGATTTCACCATAAAAGAGCATAACCATCTGAATACTTCCTTCAAGCGGGTAAAATGCTGGTTGAATGTGCGCAAAAATACAGTTGCATCGTCCAGGTAGACTAGCACACATGACATCTCCAGGTCCCTAACAGGCAGTCCATGGCCCTCTGGAAAGTGGCTGGGGGTGTTGCACAGCCCCAAGGCATGTGAGTGGGTTTAGTAACTCTTCACTTGAAATAAGTGTGAATTTCTCTTGGTCATCTGGTGCATGCTCAATTTTACAGTACCTGCTGGCAAGGTCTATTGCGAATAAAAATTGGGACCCAGCTAAGAGGAATAAGGAGTCATAAATCTTAGGTAGCGGTAGCTATCTTTACAAGTAATGGCATTCAGACAACAATAATCAATTACCACCTGATGCTCTCTATCCTTCTTTTTCACAAGCAACAACGGTGAGGCCCAGGGACTCTGGGATGGTTTTAGCATCCTGGCATCCAACAGTTGTTTTAATTCTTTTGTGACCTGAGCTCCTCGACTTTAGACTTCTGATAGGGTTGGTGCAAATTGGAGGGGAATTGCAAGTCAGCACTTGGTGTTGCACCCCTTCATCATCTGAAATCTTCTGGGCTAGTGGAGAAAGTATTGCATATTTTTTGATTAGGCCGTCAGCCCGTTGCAGTTGTTTAAAAGTAAGTGTGTCACCAATTTCCACCTTGACTCAGGCTATCATAACATTTTCATCTATACTTAAGTCTTGCAGGACTCCACATCCTTGGACGGACTCAATCAGGTCACCTAGCAATATTTGTAAATATGCAATGGGTCTGTTCCGAGTTACCTGAATTGGCTGATCAATAAAGTTGACCATTAAGACAGTTAACGGGCCCCAGTAAGCGGGATCTAGCACTCCAGGACATGTAAGGGGTTCTTAGATGGCCAGATTATTTTCTCCTTGAATTTCCAATAAGTGATCCAGCGGTAAGGTAACTTGAAGACCAGCCTCCACTAGAATCTGCAATTTAGGTGGTATAACTATATGGCCAGGCGCATACTCAGAAATTCCTTATGTAGCCTCTGCATGGGAAGGCGGCAGCTTGGCCTTTGGTCCAATTACCCAATACTCTAGCTGTTTGATGCAATCTGGGTGTTCCATTAGGCAACATTAGGATTTCCTCTTCTCTTTCTACTTAGGAATGTCTTTCACAACCAGAGGAATGCAGTACCCTAAAATGTAAAAAGTACAAATCCTTGTAGCTTATTAGATTATCAAATTCAACTAGTAACTGGGTGCAGATAAGTAAATCATAACCATCATTTTCTAACACAATGGCGGGTGCTGTATCAACCAGAGAGCCAAATCGAAGAGGCAAGCAGGAGTAGGCTCTCAGGGAGTAGGTACAATAAACCCTGCTGCTCCGTAGTCTAGGGAGTGATTCTGTTCTGGAGCAACCTTAATCCGTTTGACAAGCTGCAAGGACATAAAGTTGACGGGAGAAACAGTGTCAATGATGGCCAACATCTTCACAATGTAAACAATGACCTCTACTTGGGTAACTTTGGTGCCAAAGTGGGAAAAAAAGTATTTGGATTCCCTGGAGGGAGTGGTCCAGAAAAGGCAGAGTAATAGAGAGTAAAGTCTATATTCAAATTATAGAATCTGGGACGCCCAAATTCATCGGGTCTCTCTAGAATATAAAACCCAAGGAACGGAGCAGCAGAAGGTTGAGGTTGAGGCATTGAGTCATCAGCAGAGGGTGTCTCACACCCTAAGCTGACTCTGCTTTTCACGACTCATCAGCTTGCTTCTTCCAACAGGAACTTTATTGGTGGCCTAATTCCACAATATGAACTTAGATTGTGATGTGGTTTTTCTCTCTGAAAGCACCCAATGGCATGGATCTTGGGTTGATTACCCTTATTTGGAGCTTGGCGTACTTATAACTTAGACAATTTAATTATTAACTCCTTACTATTGAGGATGGAATTAAAAATCTTTTTTCAGTTTTGGAAATAGAGTAACAAGTTGGTACTGTGTTGGAAAGAGGAGATAACATCTGAGATAACATCATCCAAGGTAACCCAGTCACAGGAAGCTAACTCCTGAGCTTCATGATAGAAGCATTCTATAAATTCAATATGAGTTTCCCCTCATCTTGGGCGGATATGAATGAAAGCCAGCTTTTAATTAGAGAGGGTTAAGTTACTGCCAAATTCTTTGATAAGGGCCTCCTTAATAGTTTCCCACATGGTGCATGTCTTGAAATAAGAAATTATAATTTCTCATGCCCTGCCATCCAGACAGATTTGTATATGCTGGAATTTTTGTCAGTCAAGAGCTGGCTCCATTGCTCCTTCATAAATAAAGAGGCATGACTGAATTTTCTCAGCTCCTAAGACGTACTTCTCCTTAAAAGTAGGTTTGAAATATCTGATGGGATTGGAGAGGACATGAATGGCAGGAGAGAGTTGGCGCTCTGAGTTAGTGGGCTCCATGGTGCTGATATCAGTATGCGGGATAGCCCTATCAAACTGACGGCGGATCTCATCCATGTTGTCCTGAATAGTGGCGTAGCATTCATTGACGCGCTTAAGAGAGTCCTTAGAATCTAAAGTTGGCGTAGATTTTTGATCTCTTAAGACTGTAGGGTTAATTGCTTGTAGAGATCACCCTGTTCAGATTAAATAGTTTATAGTCAATTATTCATCCGCTCAATGTGGAGCTTTGCTTAGTTTTGGGAGGCGACCAGATTGGAGCAGGTGCCAATAATCTTCACATATTGGTTGTACAAGGAGGGGAAGGTCAAATCAGCATCCATATATTCCCCTTTAATGATCATATCATCTCTTCAAGCCACCAGTAAAGCTTTCATTTGAGAGCTTAAAGTTGGGCTTCATGGCCTTCATTGAAAAAGGATCCAGCAGGTGAGGAAGAGCCCATAGGACCTTAAGGACCTCCAGGCCTGGGGGCCCTTGCTCTCCTTTTCTCCCACTGGGTCCTGTTTCACTGAGGGACTTTTGTTGCACTGTAGCTTTTGGAGTCAGAATCATTGCAAATTGTTTATTCAGCTGCTGGATACAGCTGAACAAATTGATGAGTTAAGAGTCAGTCACTTGGCAATCTTTTGTAATTTGGTCAAGGAAGGTGGATAAGGCACATTACACTCTCTGGTCTATGTCAGCGGCTAATTAGACTGTACACCGGATAAATTAATTTTGCAAGTATTGAACGACTCCAGTGTCAATTTGAACTAGGTGGTGTTGAATGTTATTGATCTCCCAAAGGTTGTTTGAAATGGCCTCTTAATTATCTTGGCCAAACTTTGAGGTGGCGTTGTGTAACTAAAGGAGTTGGGAATGAATCTAGTGGTTCAATCCTAGCTGTTGTTGCATCTCCATATAGTGGAGCGCGAGCAACTGAATGTGATGGTATAAGGGCAGGATGAACGAATAAACAGAGATAGGGATCTGTATATACACTTCTACTTCACTGCTAGGGAGCTCAGGCCTTGTAAAGTTGTGACACATTGAAGGGAATTCGTGCGGAACAGCTGCAACTATGTCTGTCATCTGGGTTCATAGCTCCTCCCAGATGAGCTCTAATGGTCTGAGCGATATTGGGAACTTGATCTTGATGAGTGGATTCATCAGGAAATGAGATAGTTAAAGTCATGGTCGCATGAAACTCAAGTTCATGCAGTTGAGGTAGTGTCAAAAATTGATTATTGATAGCAAACCCATTGGGTCAAATTAATATTCTCCTTAACATTAGGAGCACTGCTTTTGCTGGAGTTATTCATATGGAAGGTAGGTTTTCACCAGGAGCCTTAGAAGGACCTGACAGAAAGCACCAGTTTTCAGGACTTTAGACGTCCTCTCTGAAGGTCAGGGCCTTCAGAGGCTGTTTAGAAAATTAGCCAAATGCAGTTCTAGAGGAATCTCTTAGGGACAAGGCTCCCTAAGCCAAACTCTTAATGAAAATTCTTCATTTAGGATACTACGTTATCTTTCAACAATCAAGGTTCTATGTATAAAATCAGACATAGAACCTTCTATTAAATAACTAGGCAAATCTGAAGGTAATTTTTAGTCAAAATTGGAGAATCTTTAGGCTGCCAAGGTACTAGGGATCATCAGGGGGAGCTTATAGTGTGTCTAGGATTAAGTCAGGTAAGGAGACCTCTTTGATGATGCAGTGGGATGCTGTCAGGATTGAGATCCTGAACAATTTCTCAGTTATTTTAAACTGAGTGTTTATTTCCTAATTTTTAGTTATTCGAATTTGATTAATTTAAATTAGATTTTTTTATTAATTCACTTTAATAAGTTTAATTCAATTCAAAATGGATCATTTGTTTAATTCATTTAGAATTTTTTTTTAATTTTTGTCATTATCCTTTTTGGGATTTTGCTTATTTTATAGTTGTATTGAGGGTCTTCCTATGCACTTTTAGGTGTCATGTGGACTTTAAAACTGAAATGCATTGTGCAGTACCCTCAATACATCAGTTTATTGGCTTACATACCAAATCAATTAAGGTATCTATCCTCAATGCATCAATTTATTTCCTTACATCCCTAATCAATTGAGGTATCTATCATCAATTATTATAGTATAAATAAACCAGGCTAGCTAAGAGTAATTTTAAGCTAGCATAAATGATTTTATACAACTTGATCTTGACTACCTTTTATATTAGTTATGATTATTTGGAACCTAGTACTTTTATTACATTTTTTCCTATCCAGTGTGATTGCAAGGAGAGTGTCTATAACTCTCCTGTTCCCAGCGTGGTAGTGCATGGTGCACAATGCCAACGCCAGGGAACTAGCCGTTAGGGAAAAAGCAATTAGAGCCCAGCAGAGGGTGCTGGAGCAATAACAGCTTAGGCATAGAATGGCGAGTCTTTATGATAAAACCCTCATTAAAATTGACGCGGTGCACATATCAAAAGGGGCTAAGTGACCCAGGTTGGAGGGAACCTGGGCAAACAAACGGTGCACGAGGTGAGAGATGCAAAGTACTTTAAATGGCAAGGCAAATGGAGCGTGAGACCTCCTTGAAGAGGTTCACGCATAGGAGCGTTCAAAATATCATAAAATTGAAAAATAATGTAAATAGGGAAAGGTTTATTTGAGAAGTCAACTAACAAGGAATGTTGGTCAGGGAAAATATATTTAAGCTCAAATGGAGGAATAGGGGTTATGCCACAGTGGGCCCAAGCACCAACTCACCAACAGGGCAACACTGCCATCTGAGTTGGTTGAATAGCCCAAAACTGACTTTACTCGAGTGATTGATTGAAGTTGGATTTGACCCAAGCGCGTTATTTCAAGAATGGAATGGGTTTTAAAAAACCCGCTCCTTGACAAACTGAATCAAACCGTCCTCATTTATTCAGTATATTGTTCGTTTTAATGCCTGGCTTGACATCAGGGGCTGGGCGTTTGGCACACCACTAATCCCAACCTGGGCATATTTTGCCCAAACCCAGCGTTGGTCCAGGGTGTGCCTCAGGCCAGGAAGGGCCTGAAGCTTCACCCTCTGGGCCTTCAGGCGCCCAGCCTTATATTTGAGGTTGGTCCCCACTATTATGTTATGTGAACATGACAGTGCTGGTAATAGTGTATTAATTGCCCAGGCCTATTTGCCACCTCCAAACCAGAACTCCTTAATGAACTTCTTCTTTTTTAACTTGCCAAAGGGAGAACCTTTCACCAATCCAGAAAACATTCCACCTATCCTGTACACTATGCACCCCTTTTCCTTATAGGGTATATAGTGGTGTACATGATTCTCAATCGTTTCAAAATCATTTAGGACGTTACTATCTTCTTGATCACCTGGCCAAGTTCTCATGGTGGGAGTAGCAGTGAGAAAAACCTTACTGGATTTAATTTCAGAGCTTTTATATCCCAAATCATAATGAAAGTCACCTCCAAGCTGGTGCCTTACAATATGCTAGCTTCCATACTGGGCCTGTTCATTCAGGAATGTCCAGGAGGTTCAGTGGTCACCCCTATCAATATATTATTAATTTTTACCACCTTTTTTGGGCTGTGTCTCTTACAGGCCTCATAATCTACCTCATAGTAATTATAGCTACTCAGGAACGTTACTAATCAACTTATGGTGAACCCAATCATTTCTGCCAGTTTCACACAGTAGTAATGAACCAGGTTTCAGAAATGCAATCCACTAGTTTTGAGCATCAAGACATCCTGAATATTCTCTCATTTTCATAAATATAATTTAAAGCTGAATCAAGAAAGCTTTAGCAGATGTAAAGAAAGTCAATCATGTAGGTAAGCAGCTAATTGAAAAACCACGCCAATGGTTTGCTAAAGCAAATTTGAAGGACCCTGATTTGTGACACAACTACCAACGTTTTTGTCAGGAACTACTTTCTCAAGTCAGTCCAATGGCTAACATACTTGAAAAGCGCCGACAGATGTATGAGCTTCAACAAGGCTCTGACAAAACAAGGCCCTATTGTAACAAGTTTACCAGTATAAAGAAGCAACTTAACCTGGATGACGCAGAAGCATGTTTCCTTATCCAGGAGAAATTATCTCCACAATATAAGGAATTCTTGGCACATCATCAGTTGCCAGAAATTTATAATGACTTAGCAAAGAAATTGTGCTTATGGGGTGTAAGTTTGAACAGTTACCCAAGAATTTGAAAATCTATCATAGAACAGGAAGACAAGCTAAGAATTTGACAGTGGGAGTACATCATAATAAGAAACCTTTTTCTAGAACTATGCTTAAATAAGGACGAGGATTTAAATTTACACCTAAGGAAAAGAAACGTCGCATTCAGGAAGGAAATTGTAAATACTGTGGATACAAGGGGCATCTCGTTGTTGCACATTATAAGATTTGTCAACCACCTACTAACTTGACAAATAGGAAACCTTCTACAAGATTAGAAAGTATTTGTAGTGATAATAAAGTTTTATCTCACCTCTACGCTACTAACCAGATACACTTGTCCAATAGGGGACAAAGAGTTACAACCTGGGCTTTACTGGACACTGGTCTATGGCCAATTTAATGGACTACAGCATATTTAAGTTATTAAGAGTGGTCTCCTCTCATAAGGAAAAGGCCAAATTAGCTGATAGGACAGTATAGGATGTTCAAGTGGCAGACTATCCTTCAAGGTTAAGATTGAGGTTTTCAGATTCAGTCAGAAATTTTTAGTAATGGATAAGATAACCTTCCCATCTCTCTCTCTGCTTGGCGTAACTTTCCAAGAATATTAATTTGGTAAATTAAAAGCAAACACTTAATCACACACTGAAGTCTAGCTCTGATGTCGTCAGATCCCCCGCTGACTGTCCCAGAATGGGGCAGCAGTGAAACTCCCCCCTCCATTTTCCATCTGACAGGAAAACGCGCTCAGACTGGCTCACCAAGTCATTTCAGACCCTTGGGATGATTCGTTCCTCCCAAGGATCTCAATGCCCATCTTGCCCAAACCCAAGTGGTGCCCCGCTGCCCCCTGGTGCTCCCCTGGAGCAACATGCATTTTGGCCTTAGGGTTGAATATGGGAAATTCTTCCCCTACAATGACCAAGCCATTATCAAAATGGCTCAGGCGGTGATGACACCAGCCTGTTTTATTGACTTCTGCTCCTATAAGGGGTACTTTGATCTTGGCTTCCCCTGTGAAGCTGATGCAGTCACTGCAGCAATGGTGCAGCTAATATTCAATAATGTTCCCCTTCCAACAACTTGGACCCAGCTCCCAATGGACACCACCTTGGTGGTCTAGTTTGCTGGTTTGCCCACCCATCTCCCCCCCCGATGTGCTCCACCAGGAGCTGATGGAAGGTTTGGCAGCCTACGGCGCCAACCTTATCTTACAATTTGTGGTCCCAAATGGGGCCACACGCCTCACTAGGCCTCAGCATATGCCATGATCAGCCCTGAATTTATGAAAATTTCTTTGGCAATTCCCCCTCATGCCACCATCCCATCTGCCCCTGACCATCTATTCTGGGCCCGCGTTGAGGGCGGATGGATGATTTGTCCATCCTGTTTTGAAATAGATCACATGAAATGCAAATGCCCATACTCAGAAACTCCCATCGGTGCTGAAAGTTTGCCCGCCACCCACCAATCTGCTGCCCACCCCACACCAACTCTGACATGGGATATAATCCTACCTTCCCCTCCTCCAATGCCTGATGATGCAACTGCACCTACAGCCACCAATAAGCACCCACCTTGCCCCAATGCCACAAATAATTCATCCAACTAAACATTGGATTGGATTCCAGTTTGATCCCATGAATCCACAAATGAATCAAACAAACCTCAACTGTACGCTAATTCCCAAATCCAATTCAACCAAAATCCATGGGAATTATTAGATGAAATCGACGAATCAGGTAACGTCATTGAAGAATTGACGCTGCAACTTGAGCGGCTCTGTAACGCAGAATGGGATGCAAAATTCCCGCCTCATAAATATGTCCCACAATCTAACGCCAAACTGTTCTACAGCGACCACCAGCTTGCAGTAGAAGCAGCCGCCACACCAGATTACCGTCCACTTCGCAAAGCTGCCACCAAATCTGTGGCTGTGCTCACAGGAGAATTCCACCTCCCGTCATTCCCAAAAATCTTGCTCCACAAAGTAAGATCAACATGAAAACTTTACATAAAAACGTCACTGAAGCCATCCATAACGTGGTAACAGTAGCACGGAATCTGAAAGCAAAAATAACCCAAACCAACATTGCCACATTTGTTAAACTCCCAGACGCCCGCCTCAAAGCTGAAGACGCTTTGGGCAAATACATCATTGGTATAATGATGGCTGGCAACTATTTGGAAGTTCTAGTCATCAAGGATATTAAACCCCATTCCGCAGATGCCCCCACACCCTTACTATCTGCCTTAACACGCACCCTACTCTGGGATGAGATGGATGCAGCCAAAGACGAGCCCCCCAATCTCCCCTCCCCATCCACCATGGAGGGATAGCAGTATTCACTACCCTTCTGGTTGGATACTTGTTAGGTATGGCTTAATCAATCCATCCATTTTGGGCGTTTCGTTTAAATCGTTATTTTTTATTAGGATTTTTAGTTTTAGTTCAGTAATGTCTGTCCCCTGGTCAGCTTACCTCGGTTAAATAAGATAACCTTCCCAGTTGTACTTGGTTTTCCATGGTGGAAGGAATCCCGTTGTAATATTAACTGGGACAATCTAACTATTGACTTCAACTGAGGAGAAGTTTAAAGTTAATTAAAGTTACAGACAGGGATAGGCTCAATTAGAAACCCCTGGCTACTCTCCATTGTGCCACATGGAAACAATCAGGAAATAACAAACCTACCCAAGGAGCTGCAAGGCTACCAAGATGTATTAAGTGAGGAAAATTGTAAGACACTGCCACCACGCTGGGATTGTGATTTGAAAATTAGAAATTATGCCAGGGAAAATATTTAGTTGGGGGGAAAGTTTTTCATAAAACTCACCAACAGGATTATTATTGAAACAATATCTCAAAGAAAACTTAGACAGTGGATTTATGAGATGGTCAAACTCACCAAGATCTCCTATTTTTTGTCAAGAAACGAGATAGAGGTCTGAGACCTTGTGTTGATTACTCTAATCTAAACTCATCACAGTGAAAAATAGATATCCAGTCCCATCAGCAGAACAATTACCTGATAGTTTAACAGGGGCTCAGATATTCACCAAATTGAATGTAAGGAATGCATACAATCAAGTCAGAATTTCAGGAGGACATGAATGGAAGACAGCTGTTAGGACACCTTTTAGACTTTACAAATATTAGTAATGCCTTTTGAGCTATGTAATGCCCCAGCAGCCTTTAAAGCCTTGATGACAGAAGTACTGTTCTCCATGTGAATAAATTTGTTGCAGTATATTAGTATGATATTCTCATATACTCTAAGGATCTGGGGACCCATGTAGAACAGGTGGAGGCAGTGATCCAGAGACTCAAAAAGTACAACTTTTATGCCAAATTAGAAAAATGTGAATTTATATACAAATAAATAGACCTCCTTGGGTATGCCATCCAAGAAGGGGTTTTGCAATTTCGCCTAGCAAGGTATCAGCAGTCACAGATTGGCCTCGCTCTTCAACAAGATATAAATTGCGCGCCCTCTTTAAGCTTGCAAACTTCTGCAAAAAAACTTATATAAAACTTTTCATCAATTTACCTTCCCTTGACAGACCTTACTTCAGACTCAGTACCTTACATCTGGATGCAAAAGGCTAAAGAATCTTTTTGAAGCCTTAAAGGAAGCCTTCAATGCAGCTCCAGTACTTATCAGACCAGATCCAAACAAGCAATTTTTCTTGAGACAGATGCATCAGACTGTCAGGCAGACAGCAAGTTAGAATTAGACTGGCCTGCCAGCTCAGATGTCGAAGCACCTGAATGGCAAACAAGTAAGCCAAAGGCACTGCTGCTGGTATGATGGATATGAAACTAGAAAAGAGTTTTGCTAATAATTGCCAGTGATCCAGAATCTCATATAGGCACATAACAAAATACCAGATCAATATGACCATTAACCCCGAGGGGTGTATGAGTGTTGGCGTAAAAGCGCTTTTTACATTTTCAACATAAAAATAAAATTTAGGGAAAGGTTTTTAATGGAAAAAATATAGGAAGAAAATTGACTAACAATTTTCTCAGTGCGATGCAACTGATTAAATAGTGGTCAATTGATGCAGGGACAAGCAGGGATCAGATCCTTCAAGGTTGACCTAACCAGCGAATTATTTGGGGATGGGGGCAGATAAGCTTAATGGGAACCGACATTGATGGATTCAGCAGCAGGCTGAGTCGCTGTCAGCTCAACCTCAAATGCCTAAACTGAGGCTTGACTGCATTTCTGATGGTTAGCATGACAGCGTCTGTCCTGATGAGCAGCAGGAATCCCCCAAGGCCACCCCACGTAGGGGCAGTCCCAATTGGTTGGGAATGGGTTTGGGATGCCCAACCCACCCGCGCCCAGTCTCTGGGACATTTGTTCTGTCAAAGGCGTTGCATTGGCTGCAACTCCCAATTTACTGGAAGAGACTTTGAACTATTGTTGATGGTGTCCAATGCTACTACCTGAATGTCAAAATTGTCCCCAATGATTTTGAGAGGGGGTTAATTTTGATGATTGCACTGCTGGGCGAATTGAAACCATCAGTGATTCCAGCTGATAACTCAGGTTATCCTCTTTAGATATTCAGAATTCGATTGTCAGGATTAATTATCATCAGTATCAGAGCAATCAATTTTAATTTGGTGATCTCAGCACAGATTTCCATAATCTATCTAACAGGTTTGGCTGTGGTGAGCGAAGGTACCAGGGGAGGGGTCCATAGAGGAAAGGCCATTACCAAACGCTCATTTAACATGTGGGCGAGGTTGCCCTGGGTGATGTGGGGCATGGCAAATCTCTTCAGACCCTTTTTGCTCAAAAATGGGAAGAGCGACCGATCTATGCACAGGGGACGTTACCCTATACTTACATTACCTTTTCATTTTTCCAAAGGAAGGGCACCACCGCTAGGGAACTTCACGAGGGCCACATGTTTGTGCGCCTTGGGTAGTTTGATTGCCATTACCATTGCGACTTTTGGGGGGATGGGGGTGTTGGGGTGGGATTTGTGAACCTCTTTGACAGTTCCATGCAGTATGCACAATTGCAAGCCTTAACCCAACTTTTCTCATAAGTTGGATACTATTTCCAGGCCACGAGATACTAAATAGACCAACGGGACTTATGGGATGCTAGGATATTTTCCACTTCAGCTTCTTCCACATTTTTCAATTATTATTGGATCAGGATCTGCAGGAACAGTACCTTTGAACAGTGACAACTGGGAAACATGGAATACAGGGTGCTGTTTTCATTGGGATGGCAGTCTTTCCAGAACGCACCATTGCCAAAGTCTTTCTCCACCAAGTGGGGACCTGAACACTTACTTGCAAACTTGCGGGAGGGTACTTGCATTCTCAAATCTCTTGTGTTATGCATAACATAAGAGCCCACTGTCATTTCATGACCCAGGAGTTATTTTGATCTGTGAACTGCTTGTAGTCTTCAATAGCCTTGGTGAGGTGTTCTCACACTAAGGATTGAGTAGATATAATATTCTCAGCATGATCTGCGGCAGCTTGGACCTTGGGATGCAAGCAGGGTCTGACCAAAAAGGAAGGGTTATATCTTAAAATTGTTTCATAAGGGAAACCTCATGGAAGCGTGAGTCCCGTTGTTGTAGGTGAATTGGGTGAGGGGAAGGTCGTTAGCCCAGGAGTCCTGTGCAGCTGCAGCATAGCAACGCAGATACTGTTCAAGGAATTGGTTAACTCGCTTGGTATACCATTGGACTGGGGATCTATGCTGTGGAGTGACAGGGGGAGATTTTTAAAATGGATAAAAGTTCACTTCAAAACTGTGCTGTGAACTGAGGACCACGGTCGCTGATGATCTCCTGCAGGAGACCAAACATTGAAAACACATGGCGTACAAAGAGATGGGCGGTTTCCTCTGATGTAATCGCAGAAGAGCAAGAAATAAAAGGGAAAATTTAGTGAAACGATCAAGCACCACCATCACCACCATAAACCCATTAGAGCAGAGGAGTTCAATGATAAAATCCACGAACACCGATGTCCTTGGACCCTCCGCCTGTTGTAAGGGGTGTAGAAGCCAATTTCTGCCCAAACGTTCTGACTTAGCCTGAGAACAAGTAATGCAATCAGCATCCCAGCTAGAACTTCTTTAGTTAAACTTGCCCAATTGTAGGTCCTCTTGATCAAGTTGATGCATTTCTTAATTCCCAGATGGCTGATCGTGGGAGGTCGTGATTCTTGCAAAATACCTCAGATCTGAAGAGAGGGGGAACCCAAATTTGTGACCTGAAATAAATGAGGCCCTCCACCAAAGAGTACAGAGAGTGTTTATGATTTTGGAGGGATAATTGCTCAAATAACTCCACCCTTTGGGGCAGGTCATTTGGCCGGCTAAGACCTGAGCAATGAGCAGGCGTTGGGAGCAAGTGCAGTGAAGGAGATGATAGGGGAAACAATTAACAAAAAATTGAGCAGCGGGAATCATAGTAATGAGATCCGCTTCCTCCAAATCTATGGTACAGTGGGTGGGGTTGCAGCTGAGAAAATCAGAATTACGTTAAGCGCATATTTAATGAAGTTGTATTTGAAATTGAAACTGCACAAGTCCTGATAGGTTCAAGCTTGCCAATGCACCAATATTGGGGTTTTCAGAAATACAAGAGAGCTTGGTGATCCATGAGAACAGTTAACTCATGCTGGGCACCCTGTAACAAGTACCGCCAATGAGTCAATGCCCATGCTACGGTTGCCAACTCCTTATTGTATATGGCCCAGGATTGCTCCATAAGATGTAAATTTTTGGGAAAATAGGCGACTGGATGCTCCAAGCCCTCATGCTCTTGGAGCAGCACTGCCACCACTGCCACTGAAGAGGCATCACATGTGACGATATATGGCTTGGCAGGATCCACGTGTTTCAGGATGGGAGGGGATAAAACATTTCTTTGATCGACTCAAATGCCTGCTGGCATTTGGGCATCCAACAAAATGGTACGTTCTTGTTGGTGAGAGGTTGGAGTGGGGCCACCAATTGAGAAAGATCCAGGGAAATTTTTTTAGGAAAATGATGGTTCCTAAGAAACTCCATAATTGTTTCTGGGTTGTCAGGATAGGCCATTCGCAGATATCATCCAACTTATTATGGGAATCGCGTAGCCATCTTTAAGGACGAGGTTCCCAAGAAAGGTGACTTTGTCTCTATAGAACTCGCATTTAGAAGGCTTGACAAACAAGCCCGCTTTGTGCAAGGCAGCCACAACCACTTCCAAATCACTAGCATGTTGTTCGGGAGTTGGGGAGTGAACCAGAATATCATCAATATAAGCAATCGTGCAAGTGAACTGGAGATCGCCAAGTACACTGTCAATCATTCGTTGAAAAGTACTGGGAGCATTTTTCAGCCCAAAGGACATTAAGTGGAACTGGAAAATGACTCGCTTTGTCTGGATCACTGTTAACCTTTCTTGCCCTTCCATTACCCAAATCTGGTTGAAGGCATTGATGAGATCCAGCTTAGAGAACAAACGTGATTTGGCGATTGCTTGGCTGATTGTCTGCTCCAGAGGCAGGGGGAAGGGATTGTGAACCGTAACTTTGTTTAAGTGTCCATAATCCACACAGGGACGGAGGGAACCATCAGCTTTTTAGCAAAAATGATAAGAGTCATGATGGCGATGTCTCCTTAAACAACCAACCTTTTTTTAGAATATCATCCAGCCAAGTGTTAAGCGCAACCTCCTCCGCTGTATGGGGATACAACGGACAGTTGATAATCACCAACTGCACCATCATACAAAATCCCAGGTCAAATTTAGTATGAGGAGGCAGATGATCTGCCATTTCAGAGTTGAAGATACTTCGATAGCACATTAAACTTTTGGGAAAATTGGATGGAAGGCCCACAGGAGAGACAAGGGAAGTGATGGAGCTACAGCCTTGGGTTTTCTTGAGAGTATTAACTAATGGAGATTCTCCCTTCGTTTGATCATTGGCAAATGACAACATATTTGACTCAAAATGAGTCTTCACATGTTGCCAGCACCACCATCTGACTCCTAGAATAACCGGGAACACCAAGTATGGCATTGATGAGAACTGATCGCAAAAGGTGAACTGATGTACCAAGAATGAAACTGGCCGGTGAACTAGGTATGAGGTCTGGGAGGCTGAAGAAGCAACCATCACCAAAGGACCTACATCCAGGTCAAGTTCCAATTGGTGGGCTAATTCAACACTCATAAAATTGCCCGTGGCTCCAGTATCCACCAAAGCCTCAAAGGAGACGTGGTTGGACCCAACACTAATCTTCATGGGGAGTAGGAAGTAAGCGAAGTTCTCTTTATTGGTAGTTGTGATTAAATCCAGTGATACTGAAGAGATAGTAATGGAGTCAGGGGAGACTGCTAGGTTCATAGGGGGAGTAAGCTCATCGCATGTCAGATTATCAGAACCTATTGACATGGGCACATTAGCAACGGCGACTATGGGGTGTGGATTGGACATTTTGATTGAAACTAGGCTATTATGGACAGGAAAAGTTTCTTCCCAACATGGTTCAGCTGAAAAGAAGGGACCATTGCTACGCCAATATCTATGTGAAAGGTGGAAATGGTTAGGAATAATGGTTGGTCACTTATGTCAGGCAGACCAAGTTAGAATTAGAATTGCCTGCCAGCCCAGATGCTGAAGCACCTGAATGGTAAACCAGTAAGCCAAAGGCACTGCTTCTGGTATGGCAGATATGAAACTGGAAAGGAGTTTCGCCAATAATTGCCAGTGAGCCAGAATCTTGTACAGACACATAATAAATTACCAGATGAATATGGTCATTAACCCCGAGGGGTGTGGGAGTGTTGGTGGAAAAGGTTGTTTATTTTTTCAACATAAAAACTAAATTTTTGGAAAGATTTTTAGTGAAAAATAAAGGAAGAAAATTGACCAAAATTTTACAAGTGCGATGCAACTGATTAAATAGTGGTTGATTGATGAGAAAACAAGCCAGGATTGGGTCTTTCATATTTGACCAAACTGCCGAATTGTTTAAGAAGGGGGGCATATAAGCTCACTCGGAACTGGCATTGAAGGATTTGGCAGCAGGCCGAGTTGCTATTCATTTGACTTCAAACGCCCAAACTGAGGATCAACTGCATTTCTGACAGTTAGCATGATGGCATCTGGCCCAACGATCAGCAGGAATCTTCCAAGGCCACCCCACGTAGGGGTAGTCCTTATTATTTGGGAACAGGTTTGGGTTGCCCAACCCGCCCATACCCATCACTGGGATGTTCATTTGATCAAAGACGTTGCATTAGCCACAACTCACAATTTAGTGGAAGGGAGCTTTGAACTATTGTCAATGGTGTCCGATGCTACTACCTGCATCTTGGGGATCATCCCAGATGATTTTGAGATGGGGTTAATTTTGACAATTGCACTGCTGGGTGAATCAAAACTGTTGGCAATTCCAGCTGATAAAAATCTTCATCCTCTTTGGCGATTCTGATTCCAATTGTTGGGCTTAATTTCCATCAGTTTCAGAGCAATCAATTTTAATTTGGTGAACTTGGTACAGATTTCTGTAATCTGTCTAATGAGTTTGGCCATGGTGAGCAAAGGTACCAGGGGAGGGGTCCATAGAGGGAAGGCCATTACCCAACGCTCATCTACCACGTGGGCAAGGTCACCCTGGGTGACGAGGGGCTTGACAACCTCTTTGGACCCTTTTTGCTTGGAAATGGGAAGAGCAACCGATCTACGCACAGGGACGTTCCCCTGGACTTACACATACTTTGCCTATGGTGCAGTTATGTTTCAGGAGGGAAAAATAAGAAATACCATCCTGTGGCCTTCTTTTCTCAAGGATGTTAAATGCAGAAAGGAACCACAAGATCTATGGTAAAGAACTTTTAGTCATTGTTAAGGCTATGGAACAGTGGAGAAGATACCTAGAAGGGAGTTGTAACGCACAGGTTCTTGCCCATACGTGACAAATGAGTTGGGCAGCACCACCCATTTCACCAACCACAGACTGATAGTCCTGCAGAAAACCACCCTCTCAACCATGCTCCATTTCTGAATTTCCAACGCATTCGTGGACTAGAGTCCTGGCGATGCTGCAAGTGAGCAGTAAGGCCTGTCCCCATGATAGTGCCACACATGAGGCCAAAGCCTGCCTAGCTCACAAGCAGAACTAATGGTTTGGGTTATTCTTGAATAAATTTCATATATAAATAAAACTTCTTTTGGAGAAAGCTAACTTAAACTTATTTGTGTTTTTCTGATTTAAAAATGAAACTTTATTTGCAGCTGCCATTTTTACTCGTTTTTAAAGCATTTCTCAAGAGTTTATTATTAAACTCTAAATTAAGCTCTCAAGCAATAACCACACTTTTGCATGTGCAAATCTCGAGTCCCACATGAAGAAAACTCGGAGGATTTTAGATACCTGGCATTTGATACACTGGATCAATCCTCATCCACAAATCCCTGAATTCTTACCTACGACTTCCATTATGAGTGGTTCTTGTGATTGGTTTGACTTCAGAAATATGACCTCCAAATTCGTGCATGAATTTGAACCAATATTTATGAGGTCTATAAGCAGTTCCAGCTTTCCCTGATCTCTCGTATCACCCCCTTGTGAATAAAAAAATTCCCAGATATTCTTGGGACAGTGGGCACAATCCTTGGGTGTTTGCCAGGTTGCTTCCTCCACCGGGTATCCCTTCCATTTTGCCAGAAATTGTTGGCGACCCATGACCCAACGCCCCTTCAGGATCTGCTTGACCTCATATTCCTGGTTGTTCTCCTCTTGTGGGGTCAGTGACCCTGGCCGTTCTGGTCCTTGCCCTCAGAATCCTCGAAGCTGAGACCCATGGATAACTGGATGAGCTTTTGACCCTTCTGGGAGGTCCAATTCAAATGCTACCTTGTTAATAGCCTGGATCACCCTATATGGGCCTAAGGAACTTTGGTATGAGTTTCAGGCTCTTCACCAGTACTGCATAATTCTTCGCCGCCACCAGTGCCCAATCCCCTGGAGAAAATGATGGGTCTGACACTCTTTGTGGATCTGCATATCATTTTTGCCATGCTGTGGCATGCTCCAGGTTGGTTCACAATATCCTTCCGATCTCATCCATTCTTTGGGATAATTCATCCGCCCCCTGGCATACTCCTCCGTTTGATCCCCCATCCAACACTGGATTGGATCCATGATTAGCAAATAATGGTGAAATTCCAGTTGATGATTGGTGGTGGTTATTGTAAGCAAACTGAGTGATTCGAATCCATGTAACTTAATTGTCCTGCCAGTTGGAGACATAGCATCAGAGGTATTGCTCCAGTATTTGGTTTACCCTTTCTGTTTGCCCATTGGACTGTGGATGGTATGCTGAGGCCCTACATGGGCGAATTTCTAAATTACTGAGCAGGCTAGACCAGAATTTTGATACAAATTGGGGACTGTGATCTGAAATGATCTCTGCCAGTAGGCCATGATGGGCGAATATCTCATTGATAAAAACCCTTGTGGTGTCCTTGGCTGAGAATTTTGAAGTACGTGGGAAAAACTCAGCATATCATGTTAACTGATCGATGACAACCATTAATACATCCTTCCCCTGGATCTTAGATAACACTGTAATGAAACACACATTAGCTGACCTCCACGGCTGATTTGGAATCTGGAGTGGGACTAACTTACCCGCAGGTTGCTTTTACGAGGGCTTTGAGCACATGTAAATCAAGCACACCGCCACGTATCTTTTCATGTCTTTTTGTAATCCAGCCCAGGAATACTTCCAGCGCACCAAGTCAACCATCTTTGCAGCTCCTGGATGTCCCGCCAGTGGGTGGCATGCAATGCATGCAGTGCTTACCACTGCAGTGATGGGTTTGGAACCCATATCTGCGAGTCATGTCATATCATTCCATTTTTCCTTCCATATGTGCGATGCAGGCTGTGCTGCTGGCCCTCTACTGTTTCTGCCCATAATCGTCGCCCAAATGAAGACCTTCTTTGGTTTCTTTGGACCTCCCTTTCCAGTTCATCCTCCTCACTCACCATCATGGCAAATTGTCTTCCCATAGCATAGTTGCTGTGTTGCACTTTTCCAACTCAGCCTTCTCTAACGCTAGCCCCACATCCCAACTCAACCAATTGGCTATGATGTTAACAGCTCCCAGACGGTATTCCACTTGGAAATCATAATGAGTCAGCGCCACGTGCCAACAGGTTTGGCGCTGATTCATTTTCCTGAACTCTCAGTAATATTTTAGTGCCTGATGGTCTGTGCATACTATGAAGGGGTGATGGGCGTACAACAAGTGGTGCTGCCACTCCTAAAGCGCCGCAACCACCGCCAGTGGCTCATTGTCATGTATCAGGTAATTCGTTTCTGCAGGGATCATTTTCCAACTGAAATAACACACTGGGTGCTCCAACCTGTCTTCCCCTTCTATAGGAGTACCACTCCTAATGCGAAGTTTGAGGCATTTGTTTCCACCACAAGGTTTTCCCAGATCTGGATGGGCAAGGACTGGCGCTGAAATGAGCTTCACTTTCAGCAGGTTAAATGCCCGCACCTCTTCTTCCCCCATACAAATGGTACCTTCTGCGTCAGTCGCATAAGTGGCAAAGCAAATTACAATAGATTCTTGATAAGCCGCCTGAGGAAGTTTACCATCCCAGGAAACTTCTCACCCCTGTCTGATTGGTTTGAGCCTTCCATGCGTGCACCGCCTGGATCTTATTGGGGCACACTCCCAGGACTTTCCTGAATATCACATTTCCTAGGAACCTGACTGACTCCTGGTTAAACTCACATTTTGAAGGCTTGAGAAATAATCCTTCCTCAGCCAACGCCTTCAGGACCTCCCGCACATCCTGTATATGAGCCTCCTTGGAAAGTGAGAACATTAGGTTGTCATCCATATAAGAAATACACACTGGCTGATAAACT
Source organism: Massospora cicadina (assembly GCA_022478985.1). Classification (NCBI taxonomy): domain Eukaryota; kingdom Fungi; phylum Entomophthoromycota; class Entomophthoromycetes; order Entomophthorales; family Entomophthoraceae; genus Massospora; species Massospora cicadina. The sequence goes on along the minus strand of JAKSZP010013658.1, from coordinate 42,651 downwards.
GATAGAGGTCTTGGTCAATCATTCATTGATATACTTCTGGGGCATTTTGCAGCCTAAATGGCATGACTCAGTATTGAAACATCCCAAGGTGGCACTTGAATGCTGTGTATCTTTGGCGCTCCGGCCTCACAGGTACCTGGTTAAAAGCATCTGCCAAATCGAGCTTGGTGAAAATGTTGCATCCTGTGACCATTAGCAAGATATCCTCCATTAGCGGCATTGGGTAAGGGCCAGTTCTGCGACCTCATTTAACCTCCAATAATCCACGCATGGCTATAACTCTCTGCTCACCTTGGGCGCTAGCAACACCAGAGATACCACAGCCAATTTTGATGGCTCAATCAAATCTTCGCTCAATATCGAACTCACATGGTCCTCCAATGAGGCTTTGGCTCGTTCATTCAACAGATAGACTGGACATCCACGAGGAAGTTTTAACTCTTCCTTAAACTGGAAGAATGCAAATGGCCCAGTGGGGAAAACGGCGCTCCTATTTTTGGACCAAAAATTCCCAGAAAATCTTCATGCAAGACCTCTTCCTTCTTGGCCCACAGGGTTCAAGGCTCATCTAACCTCTAGTTTCCCACTAACAAACTCCACTTCATTGGTGGGCCACTCCTGGGGTACAGGGTAATGGTACTGGCAAGTACTTCGATATGGGATCTGAATTGATTCCACCAACGCATCCCAAACACTACTGGATGGGTCAGGTTCTCAATCGCACAAAACTGCATCTAAAACCTGAATGGGGCCTGCTGTACCTTCACTGAAGGGCATATGCGCCACGATAGCGCCCTCTGTGAGGCATTAGCAAAAACAACCAGTCCTTCCTGCACCTGCAGCTTCAAAATGCTCTGCCAATGCTAGTCAAACATAATTCTCTTCTTCTCCCCAGTATCTATCAGGGCCATTGCCCTTTTTATTCTTCTGTATGTATGCAGCTCTATGGGGATGAACAGGCGAGAGTAAAGCGAAGAAGGTAATTTTTTTGGATGAGTTTTTACTTACAAATTGGCTGATGGAAACTTTGACATATTCCCTTAGCGCCCTCCCCTTGAGCATTTCCCACGTTTCTTGGGGCTGGGTGCCACTCCCCTTGACTGGAACGGTCGCTTATTGGGGATTGTCCATTCCCAGGTGAATTGATTACTCCCACCAGTCCCATGCCAGTGCTAATTGTTTTTTGACTTGAACTGCTAAATCTACTTCCTCCCCCCACTTTGCTTGGACCTTTGCTGCTGCCAAAGCCACTAGAAAATCTGGCTGCAACCTCTGGAAGAACATTCGTGAGGACTGGGAATCTGTAATCTGTGCTGCTTTTGCCAATGGATGGAAGACCCGCGCATACTCCTCTACAGAGCTATGTCCCTAGCTGACTGATTTTAATGCCACCCAGGACTCATCTTTTGCTTCATTTGGACATGCTGCCCAGTCAATCATCTCCACGTACTCCTCCATGAAATTTGGCAAACTTTAGTTCCTTGATGAGTTCCTGGAAGCATCCCGCCAATTCTGAAGGTAATGCATCCACCACCTGGGCTAGTTAGAGCGCAAGAGGGTTTCCCCCATCGCCTTCACCAACCATACCTGGAACTGGATCCATGCCATTACCTTGTGAAGCTTATCTAATGCCTCCATAGATAATGCCACGCGTCCAGTAGGTGTTTTGGCTTCATCTGGACCACTATGGTTTGCTGAGTTGTTGCCCCCTATAGTTGTCCTACTTCGCATAGCAAAAATGCCAACAGAAATCCTAACATTACCATAGTCAAGAGATGTCAGTTCCATTCCTCCCCGCTGGTAACCACCACTTCTTCCTGGGGCCCCAACAAGACATTAAGAAGGTATTTGAGTTTCGTTTTATGTAAAACAAAGGTTCTTGACAATACGTGACAAATGAGTCGGGCAGCACCAGCTATGTCACCAACCACATGACTGTTAGTCCTGTGGAGAACCACCCTCTCACCCATGCGCCATTTCCTGAATTTCCAATGCATTTGTGGACTAGAATCCCAAAGATGCTGCAAGTGAGTGGTAAGGCCTGTCCCCATGATAGTGCCACAAACAAGGCCAAAGCCTGGCAGAACTCGCATGCGGAACTCATGGTTTGGGTTATTCTTGAATAAATTTCACATAGAATAAAACTTCTTTTTAGAGCAGGCTAACTTAAACTTTATTTGTGTTTTTCCTATTGAGAAAATAATACTGTATTTTGCAGTTACCATTTTCTCTTTTTAAAGCATCCTTGTAAGCTTAATATATTAAACTTTAAATTAAGCTCTCAAGTGATAACCACACTTTTGCACATGAAAATCTCGAGTCCCAAATAATGAAAACTTGGAGGATTTGAGATACTGGGCGTTTGATACGCTGGATCAATACTCATTCGCTCATCCCCAAATTCTTACCTATGACTTCCATTATGAAAGGGTTCTTGTGATTGGTCCAACTTCAAAACTCAACCTCCAAATTCGTGCATGAATTCAAATTGATATTTATGAGGTCAATGTGCAGATCCAGCTGCCCCAATCCATCACAGGAGTAAACACCCTGTAATTATTAGAACAGATCATAAAAACCTTCTATATTTTAAAAGAAAGCCATAAGATCAGTAAGCGACATGCATGATGGGGTTAAACTTAGTCAAATATGATTCCTACATTGACTTCAAGCTAGGAAGGTTAAATACTGTTCCAGGTGCACTTAGCAGAAGATAGGACCATGGTGAATATGATAATGGATATTTGGAGTATAATACTAGACCTGTGATTGAATCAGACAGATAAATAATTTCTTTACTAGCCATGCAACCGGCAGATACTTACCTGGAAACCAAGAAAATGAAGAATAAAGGAAGGAACCCATGTACAAAGAAATGTAAAAGCGGACTAAATTCCTGGACTCCCTTATGCACTGGTAATCAAGGACCAAGCAATATTCCTGTAACGTTCATTATGAGTCCCATATGTACAATCTTAAATGGAAGTAATTAAAAGCTTTCACAACAATCCAGCTGCAGGTCATGAGGGTCAAAAGAAAACACTCAAACGTATTCAATCTGATTATTGGTGGCCAGGAATGACAAAGGATATGAAAGACTATGTTCAGGTTTGACAAAAATATTCAAGAAACAAAGTATCTACTTAAAAACCATTTGGAAAAACTCAACCTTTTCCAATTCCTAGTGGTCCATAGAGAATCATATCTATGGATTTCATAACTGATCTACCTCTATGTGATAAATATTCTTTAAAATAAGTTGTAGTGGATAAATTGACTAAAGATTCTGAGTTTGTCCCATGTTCTGGTGTACCTTCATCAGTGGAGACAGCCAATTTATTCATTAAACACAACTAGCATCACAATAGCTGTCCTTCAGATAGCATAGCTGGCAGAGGGTCCCAATTTACATCTAAGTTTTGGAGAGGTTTTTCTGATCTTCTGGGTATCAGTCTAAAGCTATGGCTGCCTTCCATCCACAGACAGATGGGGAAACAGAGAAAGTTAATAAGGATATAGAGCAATATCTTCGTTTCTATTTAAATTCTAGACAAGACAGCTGGTCAAGACTTCTTCCAATGGCCCAATTGAGTTATAACAGCTCATACCATGCATCAACTAAGATGTACCCTTTCATGGTAAATCATGAGTATGAACCACAGATGATACCAAGTTCCACTCAAGATAGCACAGTACAAACAGCTCATGAATACGTAAAGAAAATAGGAGATTTACAGCTGGAACTCAAGGATAATCTAGCTAAAGCAATACAGAGTTATAAGGAACAAGATGATAAGAAACGTAGGGATTCTTCAGACTTGAAAAAAAGGATCTTATGTATACTTAGACACCAAGAATCTTAGAGTGATGTGGCTATCAAGAAAGCTGGGTCCAAGAAGAATTGGGCCATTGAAGGTTATAAAAAAAATATCTGATACTACCTACCAGATTCAATTGCCTTCTGGTTCACCAGCACACAACACCTTCCATATATCTTTTTTGACCCCTCAGAGATTGCCTACACTTTTCCATAAACGAAAAGAGTAAAGACCCTTACCAATCATTTCAGATCATGTAGAAAATATGAGGTAGAAGAGATCCTTAAAGATAGGATTATCAGAGGAAGAGACATTTTCTGATCAAATGGAAGGGATATCCTATATAAGAGAGAACTTGTGGGCGAATGGCCAATTTGTAAAATTGCAGAAATAAACTTGAAGTCTTATGAGAAGACAATCTTTAAGGAGGAGATAATGCCAGTATTTGTTTCCTGAACAATTTCTTATTTCTTTTTAAATTTTAAATTTTAAATTTATTGCGGGGAAGGCCGACCATGGGACGGACACTTCCAAATATGACTCAGGAAAGACAAACTTAGTACCAGGGGAGGCACCCCAGAGAAGCGATGCTATCTCTTGTTGCCAGCGGGGACGCCACTTATGGGGAGGGGAGGGAACGTGTGTAGCGGCCATAGCCACTATTGAGCATGTGTGGAGGAAGGGGTCTGATTTGATGAACCAGACTGGGAACCAGGAGGAGACCAGCTGTCAGTGATGCGGTGGGAGGTATCCAAAAATCCATGCTTGAAAGTGGTCCACCAAATGAGACCGGAATCTGTGGACAGTTTCTGGGAGGGTGGGGTGGAGCCTGCGATGGCATCCAAGACGATCGTGTGGATGGTCCACATGGCGATTGCAACCACCAGAGCACGGAGGGAGGGTGGAAGGGGGAGGCCATTGATAGAGCAAACATATCTCTTGACAGACTGAAGGGATGCGTTTGATCCTGGCCAAGCAGACGTTGAACTTCGCGCCATATCACTTTAGAGGTGGGGCACTTCTCCAGGTGGTGGAACAGCGTTCCATACTGGCCACACACGACACAGGATGAGTGTAAAGCGTTAGAGCGCTCAGCTGTACGATACACCCGCCTCAGGCAGCGCCACACATGGGAGCGGACTTGAGGCTGCAACAGAGGGTGATGTACATATTTCCAGATTGTTTTTTGGGTCTCAATGGAATAAGGGATGTCCATCATGTCCAGGTAGTCCACCCTGGATAGGACATGGGGCCAAATGGGGATCACGCCTTCATGGATGGGTAGCCCCTGTACCTCTTGTGTGAACTGAGGAGAGGGGCGGCCTCTTCAGGTTGTATGTCCGCTGATACAAATTCTCCACTCTGTGCTTCGCATGGAGAGTAGGATTCGTTTGTAGTGGGTTTTAGTCCCGTGAGGACCTGTGGATGATGTGTGTGATGCGAGGTATTTCATCAGGGAGTGGGGGTTTGATGGATTATTGAGGCCCAAGGCTTGGGAGAAGTTGGAGTGGGCCGCGCGGGACCAGTGTTGGGATGGGAGTGTAGGAGCGGTGACAGCCGCGATCCAGGTACCCAGGATCATGGAAGCATGGGCTTTGAAGTCAAGCAGGCCCATGCCACCTTGATGATGAGGGCCAAACATGACCTCTAGCCGTACTGGTGGAGGGCGGCCTGACCAAAGCCATCCTTGCATCAAGGCTTATAGGGATTTGAAGAAGCTTGGGGAGAAGGGGATGGCGTGGGCTCCGAACTAGACTTTGGATAGGAGCATAGAGTTGGCTAGAACAACCCTTCCAGTAAGGGTAGTAGGGTGGGCTCTGAGAGAGGCGATTTGCTTCGTCACGTTGTACAGTATACGGCACTCCATTACTGCTGACGCGTATCCGCCTGCCTCCATCCACATGTCCAGATGGCGCACCGGTCCTATGGTAGGACGTGGCACAAAGGGGAGCACCAGTGGAGCGGTGTGTGTTAAATTAGTAAGGCGTGGACGTGGGCAAGCAGATGGGCCGGGTTGGGAACTAATTGCGGGGCCCAGTAGTTCTGAAACTGACCAAGGAGGATGATTTCGGTTTTGGAGGCGTTCAGTGCCGCGTTGCTTACCCGGGTTTATTCCTGGATGAGGGCTTCAAGTGCGCGTTCATCTTTATTATTAGACACCCCCACCACGCAGTCATCTGCAAATGCCATCATCTTGACTGGGTTTGGCCTGGCACATGGACCCCAGTGAGTTGGGCATTCACATTTTGCAGTAGTGGGTCAAGGCTGAAGTTGTATAAGAGTGGGCTGAGGGGGTCCCCTTGTCGCAAGCCCCTTTGAGGGCGGACTACTTCCATTAGGAAGCCTGGGCCACGCACTGCCATTGTTGCAGATTCCGTGAGCAGCATCACCCAGTTGATGAAGCGGGGGGGTAGGCGGAACTGATGGAGGCAGGCCCTTAGGTATTCCCAGTTCACTCTATCATAGGCCTTTTGTTGGTCCAAGAATACCAGTGCCCCAGAGGCTGTGGACTGACATGCATTAGCCACGGAGTGCACGTTATCCCAAATCGACCTTCTGGGGATGAAACTGAATTGTTCTGGGGAGATGGTGACAGATGCTGCAGTCCCTAAAGGGTTAGCCATGATTTTTGTTAAAATTTTGGTGTCTGTGTTTGTTAGAGAAATGGGGCGCCAGTTGGCTAAGTCAAGCTTATCCCCTTTCTTGAAGAGTGTGACAGTAAAGGCCTCATGTCCTCCTGGTAGGAGGCGCGTTTCCAACAGGCTTTGGTTAAGTGAGGCGAGCAGCAATGGGGATATATATTTGAAATATTTTTTATAGAACTCATATGGAATGCCATCTGGGCCTGGGCATTTTTGGTTTGGCGCGCTGCAAATGGCTGTCCATAATTCATTCAGAGTAATTAAATTCATTATTTCTGGGTATCAAAAATGGTGCAGATATGAGCTCAGTCGAGAAATTCCGCCACTTTGGCCAGCTGAATTGGTTTGGCTCAGTATAACTCAGAGTAAAATTTTTGCATTTCGATTGCCACTTTGGCCAGTGTGTCCACAATGGAATTATCCGATCTTCGCACCTGTGTGCAGGCCACGCTCTGGCATGGTGCAAAATTTTTTTTAAAGAAATATGTGGTGCACTTGTCACCTTTTGTGATGCGTGTGGCCCTGTATTGAACACAAACCCAATATTTGTATTGCCTTTTGAGTGCGTTGAGGTGGGCGGCTGCCTCCGCCCACTTCCAGCCCCATGCAGGGCTGTATCCTGTAGCTGGAATGTTGGACTCCAAGTGCACCAATTCCGCCAGAGTGTGCGAGATAACCGCCGATGTGGCTCATGAGCGTCTGGAGGAGAGATGGCAAGAGTGGCGGATGGTGTCCTCTTTGAAAGTTGCCCATATGGAAATGGGGTCCGCGCAAAACAGTGCAGCAAACAATTTTGCCAAAGTTGCCTCTTCCACCCATGTGGAAAATCCTGGTGATGCGAGCTTGGGGGGCGGATTTTGCACCAATGTGGGGCCTTAGCAACTGTGACAGGTAGGTGGTAGGTTATCGAGACCAGTTGGTGGTCAGAGAATTCCATTTTCATTGTTTTGAAGTGGGAGATGTGGGGTTGGAATTTCGCCAGCGTTAGAATAAGGTCAATGCGGGTCATGGACCTTAATTGGCCATTGTGGATGTGGGGACACATCATGTTTTTGAGCAGCAGGGCATGTCGTGGCAGCGCATCCATTAACCCAAGGGTGGCCTTTAGAACGCGTAGTTCTACATGACCATGTGGGGCGTGGGGTGAGGGAGGCCATCGGTCCGTTGGTGAGGTTAGCCAACAGTTCATGTCACCAACTAGGAAAGAATAAGGGGGTAGTGGGAGGGATTTGACTGATGAGAAAAATTCCTGACGCTCATGTGCACCGTTTAGTGCATAGATGTTGATGATTGCATGCGCTACATTGGCCCACGAGAAGGTGACAATGAGCACTCAGCCATTTAGGTATTTCTGAAGATTTGAATTTGAAAAATTATTTTTCTGAATTAGCACCCCACAGTGCTTTGACCAAAAGGATAGGGATGGGAGGAGCATTGTTTTCCAAGCTTCCTCAGAACCCTGTGGACAGTGGGACTCCTGGATGGCCAGGATATCCACGGGTAAATTGTGTTGTAAAAAACTCAGTTTCCTAGCCCGGGACTGGGAGGCCTTGAGTCTGGCGATATTCAACGTCCCTAGAGTGAAGGTTTCCCCATTGCACCTTAGGTGTGAGGGGGTGGGCCCCCGGGCCCACCAGCCTCTTCTTGGTCCCCATGGGCTTTCACAGCAGCGTGGGTGTTAGCAGCAACACTATCAGAGTTTTTGTTAATTTTTGCGGAAAGAGTTGCATTGGCTTTGGCCTTCACTTTTTGTTTTCCTGACGTCGGACAAATTCTTTGCGGTGCGGATGAGTTCGATGCACCATTAAGTGGGTCAAAATTTTTTTTTTCAGTTGGGATAGGTCCCAAGTCAGTTTCAACCAGAGCTTGGGTGCAATGATTGGGTGAGATCGAATCTCCCACTGGATCCTCAGATTGAGTGGCCCACTCAGCATGGGCTTCCCAATCTGATTGGTTGATGGATTCCTGAGTTGCTTCCGCTGCAAAGGTCTCCATGTCCTCCTGGCATTGTGAGTGTGGGATAGCGGTGGTGGCCTTGGCCGCTTCCTTGGCCATGGCCCTATGGGCCTGCTTGGCCTTCTTCTGCTCCTGTGGGGAGATAGGCTTTACCAATAGGTAGCAGCCTTGTGCTCCCCACGGGAAAGCCTCCTTGGTGCTTGCAGTTGGTTCATAGTGTGCCTCTTCATTGGCCATGGCCGCTGAGGGGTGCTCCTGGGATGTGACGCCCTCCTTGATGGGGCATGCGTGCGCCTTGTGGCTGAACGCATCACAGTGGGTGCAAATGGGGGGCGCGCTGTTCACGGTCACCCAAAATGGGTGGGTGGTATGCCCTGCAATATTAATAAATGTGGAGTGCGGGATCTGGGTTAGGTCCTTCACGATCTCCTCAGTTGGGGTCAGAACTGCGATGGCTTTGCTGGTGCACAGGTGTGGCATCAGCGTGAAGCGTTGCATTTCAAAAGATTGTATTTTGCCATATATGGCAAGACCATCTTTCAGGTGTTGTTCCAAAATTTCATGTTTTACCGTAGTAGGCAAAAAGTCAAATGTGAGGAAAATTTGGTTTAATTTTGTCCATCTGGTGCATTTGATTTTGATGACCTGTTGCCCTTCAGGGATGTCAACCACTACACGCACCGCTGCAGCCTCATCTGCTGCTTTTTTGCTCTCAGAACCTAGGTCCAGCCAACTGCGTGACATGGAGTGAGGTGCAATGTACACTGCAGTTGGGAAAATTTTGTGTACATCTTCACAAATCTTTCCCATAAGGCCATTTTTTGGATGTCCAGGAACACACAGACTCTGAATTCCACCGATGAAAGTGGTTGGGAGTGTGGCGTGTTGATGTACTGGTTGCATCGTGCTTGCATGTGTTTATCTCTGGGGAAATTGTGACCGCCAGTTTTTTAAGATTTTTGTCAATTCCGCCAGATTCTCTGGGGCGTTTTTGAACGTTGGAGGCCACAGGCCTTCCGCCTGGTCCTCTTACCTTGCTTGCCCAACTGCTCCCTGACATGGGCGCAGACTAATCTCCCCTGTGAGATTATCAAACTAGATTCAGTTTTGAATTGAATAGGTTGCAATAGTGATTGCAATGAGAAAGAAAAGTTAAAAATTTCTTATTTCTTTTGAACTGAGTGTTTATTGTTCTAGTTTTTTTAGTCATTCAAATTTAATTAATTCAATATGATTAATTTGTTAATTCATTTTATTTGATTTTATTTGATTAAAAAAAGGGACATTTGTTTGATTTTATTTGATTCAATTTTAATTAATTATTGCCATCATCTGTTTTTGGGATTTCGCTTATTTTATAGTTGTATTGAGGGTCTTCCTATGCACTTTTATGTGTCATGTGGACTTTATAACTGAAGTGCATTGTGCAGTACCCTCAATACATCAGTTTATTGCCTTACATACCAAATTTAATTGAGGTAATCTACACTCAATGCATAAATTTATTGCCTTACATCCCTAATCAATTGAGGTAATCTATCCTCAAGTATTATAGTATAAATAAAACAAGGCTAGTTAAGAGTAATCTTAAGCTAGAAAATTGATTTTATACAACTTGATTTTGACTATCTTTTATATTAGTTATGATTATTTGGAGCCTAGTACTTTTATTACAGTTCTTCCTATCCAGAATGCTGGTAAATATTGTGATGCCGATTTCCCAGGCCTATTTGCCACCTCCAAACCAGAACCTATTATTAACCTTCTTTTTGAATAATTTTCTAAAGGGGGAACCTTTCACAAAGCCAGCAAACATTCCACCTATCATGTACACTATGCACCCCTTTTCCTTCTAGGGTATATAGTGGTGTACATGACTCTCAATATTTTCAGAAATCATTCAGGCCGTTACTTTCTTTTTGATCACCTGGCACAAGTTCTCATGGTGGGAGTACCAGTGAGAACAAACCTAAATGGATTTAATTTCAGAGCTTTTATATCCCATATCATTTTGAAAGTCACCTCCTAGTTGGTGCCTTACAGATGCATAAGTTTCCTTTTGAAATTGACTCTCTTTTTCCAGGGCAGCTGATTCCATGGACCTCCAAGTGGCAAGATCTTCTTTAGCTGACTTAATGCCTTTTCTAGTTGAATTGGCGGATTCTTCCAGGGGCTGAGTTTCCTTTTGTCCTTTTTGGGAGTTCATTATTTGAGTCAGTCTCAATAATCATTGAATTGGTGTCTTTTCAACTGAGTTGTGATCCAAGTCGTGTTCATAACTGGCCTGTTCATCCAATTCTCACAATTACTGAAAGCTGCCCTATTCCTTTTGCATTTCACAATATAGATGACTGTACCAGGGGTATTCTGGCTGGTGATCTGAGTAGAAATTCATCCTGAGTACCAGCACACTCTTACTATAATTAACACGCTTTATGTCATCTATGCCCCAATTTTTTGAGCAGTACATCCCCTACAAACATAAAAAACTCTTTTATCTTCAATTTCTTATCCAAAACCCTAGTAAGTATTCCTGAAGAGGATGGTTGATTATATTCTACCTTACCATCTAACATTTGCCATGCTCTGAAAATAGTTGTTAACTTAACTTTAATTATAATAGGGCACATTCAAGAAAATTGAACTAACTGAGAGCGCAGCAAAAATGGATTAAGAATGCTCCTAAATTATAAAAAGAGACTTGTAGTTACAAAAAAACAAACTAGTGATTTAATCTACTTGTTAAGCAACAATAGATGCTTTCTTACTTAAAAATCATTTTTGAGTGGTAAGCTTAAAAAATTGCACATTAAACTGAAAATTACAAAATAAACCTAACTCCAGGAAGACTAAACAATTTAAAGATTAAATGTAATGTACAACTAAAAAGGAACTTCATTATGCTTTCACCCAGCGTAGATTAACTTCCTGGTACTTACCATTTTAATTTACAACGCTATCTAGAATAACATGTCATCTGAAGACTGATTAGGATTTCATATGAGCAATGTAGCAAAAAAGAAAGATTACTTTGTTTTTAGTTTTTAATGAAAAATGATTATCTCATCATAAGAAGTAAAAAATTAATTTCAGACTATAGAGGCTCAGCTCAGAATTAAAGTACAAAATGTTTTATACTAAGATAATATATATGTAAAAAATTTATACTTATTTAGGACATTATCATAAGAATCGGGTATTATTATTATTATTGAAAATTATGCGCATTTATGCGTCTAATTCTAGACAACACTTATTAATTCTAGGTTGATAATGTAGCAAATTGTGCTGAGCTCTGAGTTATCAAGGATATCTTTATTAACTAAGATGATGTATCAGAAATTGAAGAACCTTAGGTCATAATGGCTGCAATTATTATTTTAAACTCATCATTAAACAACGTCAAGGTAAAGCAAAATCTTAGAATCTATCATTGTGGAATATTTTGCAAGGTTTTTGGTTTTAAAATATGTTATATCTATCCTAGGCAAATTATGACCATAATAAGTCTAAAGGTAACTTTCATACCAATGTTGAAATCAGAATTTCGCTGTATAAACTGAATATTTACTTTAAATTATAGAAAGGGTGTAAGGTTATCAAAGGGTCATCACATCTAGTTTATTACATTATTAAAGTAAAACCAACATTCAATTAATGAACTCTTTTAAGTATTTAGCAATGGATTTGAAGATTTTAAAGTTTCTATGATTGAACTAGACTAGATTTGGCTGCTTATCTTAAATAAATTAAATTATGAACACATTATAACTCCATTATATGCATATATCATAGGGAAATCAGAATTTGTTGTAAATTTATAAACAATCATGAGAGGAACCTACTAACCTTTATTTGCTGTTATCCAATTAGTAAACCATATAAATGCATTCAATTGATACCTTGACGCTGCACCAGCATCAACTCATAGCATTAAATTGATATCTTTTTAGCACTAGGTGGTCCCAACCTAAAGGGGGATACACTGATATCTATTTAATCATACCTGAGCTCCTAAGAGCTTGAGGCGAAGGCAGGGGTAAGCGGAGGCGTTGAGAAAGGGTGGGCAAAAGCATTCCCAGAGCCAGTTGTTTTATTGAACTGACCTATTGGCCCATGCCAACATGATAAATACTCTTAAAGTCATCTTAAAAATGACCTTTAAAATGGGTGATTATATGGGGAAGAGTCTACAGAGTGGAGTCAAAAACGGCGTGAAGATATGAATTTTGAATAGTCCATATCATTACGCCAAATGTCAGGACACTTAATGATTGGGAGCAATTGGGGAGTGAGAGGTTGAACATGAAGTCCTGAATAGGTGCCCTACCCAGGGTTCTGCTTGCAGGAGTTCGCTGACCTTGCTCCAAAAAGGGGCTATGAGGGGCAGACAAAGAAGTGGTGGAGGTGGGTGTCTGTCAGCTCTGCACATTGAGGGCAACTTTTGTGCTGGAAGGTGGGATCAGTTAGATCCCCTGTACTGTATGAGCAGTTTAGAACACGCCACAGCGTATTTGACATATTTTGCTGAGAGAACAGAATAATTTCTTCCTTCCAGAGCTCCTTGAGATCCCATTCTATGGTGGGAAGTAGTATTTTAAGGAGGTGAGGCCCATTGGGGTTCTGTCCAAAGTGTGGAAAAAAGAGATAATAATCTTACCATTGTGGACCAGGGTGTGATGATGGGGCTGATTCCAGGGCCACTACTGTTATAGGGAAGGCGTGGTACACCACTACTCCTGCCCTCTTAAGTGCAAGGAGAGCCTGGTTATAATAAAACTTGATGAGGATTTGGGGCGGTGGTGTAAGTTTGGGTAGCGCCCACTCCGTTTGGATTGGGGGGGTGTTCCCTTTCCCATCTAAGAAAGGGCCAAGAAGACTGGTCACCCACACATCACCCAGGGTGATCTTGCTCAAGTGGTGAACAAGCGGTGGGTGATGGCGCATCCTTTGAGGATTCTGCCCCCAACCCCAGTTCATGCATCCAAAGAATTTAACGGGTTGAATTAAGGGAATCTGTAGCTGGTTGGCAATGAATTGGAACCCACTTGGGGCAAAGGGGCCAAGTACAATTAATAGCAGCAAAACTTTGACGTTAATAGTCAACAATTGTAAAATCTTAGCAACAAAGCCCGATGGGTCCACATTTTTGATAGCCAAAGCATCTAGTGTAAAACCTTGGCAAAACTCACCAATGGCATTGGGCCATTAAGAAATGTTGTTGCAGATTCAAAACATTCCCAAGACATATATTGGGAACAAAGCCTGACAGGCATGTACATTTTATGAAGAATGCTTCTTATGTTAAATTGTCAGAGGAACTCGCCAATGGCATCAAGCCATTTGAATATGCTGACACCAATTCAAAATCCTCCCTGGCAGTATCAAAATCCCCATCCAACAGTTCTCGTTTGGTCCAATGAATTCTAGAGTAACTGGGTGCAGGTGGGTTGGGCGTTCCAATTTGTTCCTGACTCATAGGACTTCCCCTATGTGGGGTGGCCTTGGGAGGCTCCCGCTGCTCATCAGGTGAGATGCCATTTCTCTAGCCATCAAACTGAAGAAAATAGGCAATTTGGGCATCCATGGACAAACCAACAGCGACTCAGCCTGCTGTCAATAACTTTAGAGCCAGTCCAAAGTAATTTGTTTACCCTCACTCAAAGTTTGACAGGTTAGGAGAACCTTGAGGGCCCCAATCATGAGCTTTTCTAAGCTAATCCCAAATGAATTGTCTATCTAAGCAGTTTTAAACACAAAGAGAAAATTGATGTTGATTTTTCTACTTTTACATTCAATAAAATCTTGTATCTTAAAGTTATTTTTATTATGACGAAATTTAATCCACCCAATCCAAACCACCTTTTCCCAGAACCCAAACCGCAGGCCCTGGGGCCACAACAGCCTTTTCGTTGCCGTGTTGCTAAATCTTATTATGGCCTACTGGCGCTTTCTAGTTAAATCTTTCTCATCAAATTTAAACGTCATATATTAAGCAGCGCCCCTAGCATTTGTACTTGCCTTTTGGGTGTTTTTGCATCCAGACTGGAAGGCTGGTCTAAACTTTATCTGCCGCCATCATGACATAATCACCCATCTGATGTTTTCTGCCATTTCCGCTCTCATCTTCAAGATGGGAGCAGCAGTGGTCATCTTCTACTAGATGAATGTACAGTTGGTAACCTGTATTCTGTTTTTTGTCTGGCTAATCGTTGATTTTGTATGATTAGTCCAGAGGGTTTTTAGGAGGATTGCTATGACTGCACTGCCCCAGTGACTTCAACTTTTTACTTGGTCCACCCTCAAAATGGGACCATCATGCTTGAAGCCACCGGCGTGGTCTCAAATTCTAATCTCAGCTCCAAATCAGTTCTGTATTGATTCTAAAAGATGACGCTGCCTGCACACCCATGTTAGTTTGTATTAGCACACCAGCTTAAAAATTGTCAGTTGTCCAGCCTGGAGAGAAAAATGATTTAAACCCTTTTGCCACACCAGTTCTGCTCCTGTCACAAACCTTGTTATTTCCCTCAACCTAGTTGCAACCTTTTCCTGATCAACAGACATGACCTTATCTGCCAATAAACAGAATTATGCCTACTTCTTATTACCAATTTAAATTAATATTGGGACACACCAGGTGTCTTTTGAGGCCTTGGTAAACACAAGAGCAGCGGGTAACATCATGATTATGGGGTTGGTCCAGAAGCTCGATTTAGACTTGGACATGGGGCCATCAGTGTTGGTTGCATCGCTGGCCGCCCAACCCTCCTTCAAAGTATAGTGCCCCATGCCTTTCTTAGTCCACTAGTTTAGCTTTTGTGATTGCTTCTCTGTGATGCCCGACCGTGTGTTCTCAGTGATTTTGAGTGTGGTTTGGTGGCGTCAGCAGCCTGTGACAAACCACCTGGAGGCAAACAAGCTGTCCTTCTTTAACAATCAGGTGAAGGGCGTTTTTCCATCGCTGGATACCCTCACTAAAGCTTGTGGCCGTGGTTCTATTACAACCATTGTTTCCCCGTAGGTCTTCTGCCAGATGTCACCACTGCGTTGATGGGCTATCAGAGCATCTTTGACTCTGACAAGGCTAAACGCCTTCTCCCTCATATGAAGTCCAATTTGAATTTTTCAGACAATGGTACAAGTGGTGGATATAAACTTTCCACTGTACCTGAATATGGAAGAGGAGGATGTGGCCATCAAATCATGGTTAGATAACATTCTCAAGAAAGGTAAGTTAAGGGAGATATCTCCAGTTGCCTCCCCAATTGTCTTTGCTAAAAAGGCAGATAGGTCTCTTCATCCCTGCCTGTATTATGGGCACCTCAACTAAAATAACGGTTTATGATCCCTATCCATTTCCATTGGAGCAGACCATTGGCTAGTAGATTGCCAAATCACGAGAGCTCTCAAAACATGATCTTGTCAATGTCTTTAATCAAATTTAGTGACGGAAGGTCAGGAATGGCTTACCGCTATCTAGACAAAATAAGGCATATTCCAATTTTGAGTGATGCCCTTTGGACTGAAGAACGTGCCTGCAACATTCCAGAGAATGATCAATAGCATGCTATGGGATCTCAGATTCTCCTGCGCAGTCACATATAGTGATTATACTCTGGTACATTCCCTCTCCCCCAAACAGCATGCAAAGGACCTGGAGGCGGTGGTGGCTGTCCTGCATAAAGCTGGATTGTTTTTCAAGGCATCAAAAAGCAATTTTTATCAAGAAGAAGTCACCTTCTTGGGTAATTTCGTCCTGAAAGATGGTTTTTGCCATCCCGCCCAGAACTTTGGACGCCATCCGTGAGTGGCCAACTCCAGCAACCAGAGGCAATTTAGAAGCTTCTTAGGCACCATTATCTTTTGGGATAATTTACTCCCAAACTCTCACAGTTGGAAAAACCACTGCATCTGCTTACAAGCAGAAACGTACCTTTCCGCTGGACGCCTGAGTGCCAGCAGTCATTCAATTCTGTTAATGAGGTGTTCTTGTCACCACCAATCCTTAAGCATGCAGATCCTTCCAAACAATATTTTAGCGTGAGATGCATATTAAGCCGTGGTAGGGCCTATTTTGCTCCAGGAGCACAATGGATCGGAACACCCAGTTGCTTACTATTCTGCAAGTTTTATCCAATGGAGCAAATCTAGGCCCTCTACGACAAAAAGTTGGCAGCTGTGGCATGGGCCTTGACTCACAAGCTATATCTCTTACAGGGTGCTCAGCATGAGTTGACTGTGCGAACTAACCACCAAGCTCTACTATATTTCCATAAACCACAGAAGTTGGTTCATCATCAGGCCTGAACCTACCAGGGCTTGTGAAGATTTAACTTCAAATATGAGTTTATGAAGGGAGCCCTGAACGTCCTTCCCAATTTTCTCAGTCACAATCTAGCATTTTACCCAACAGATTAAGACGGAGAAGATCTCATAACGGTCGTTACCCCACTCAAATCCTTACACTGTCCCTCCCACGGTTTTTTCACAAATTTAGCTCCAGACGCGCTTTTGGTGTAGTGGGTCTTAACTGCTCAGTTGGCATGTGCAGAGGGGGTGGAACTTATGTAGTGGTTGTCCCTCCCAGCTTTAAAGCATTCCTTATGTTTGTTGGCTGAGGGGCTCATCCAGTTTAGGTCACAGGTGTGGGTTTCTCCCCTCCTCCATGCTGAAGTTATTCAAGCTCATCACGATCCCCCACAGCCAGTCACCTGGGTAATAAGAAATGCATCAATCTAGTGAAGCGTACCTACAATTGGACTGGATTGTCAAAGGATGTTCCTTCATGAATTGCTGACTGTGTGGCATGCGCGTGGTCCAAGTCAGACCAGTCTGGTAGGAATGGTAGTTCTTTACCCCTTACATCAGGCAGAGGGCTCATGTAAATCAGTGTTCGTGGACTTTGTTGTTGAACTGCCCAGACCAGGGGTTTACAGCAAATATGGTAGTCATAGACCGCTTAACTAAATTCTCCCTGTTCATCCCATGCTCCTCCACTATTACCTACAAAGAAACTGTCTCACTATTTGTGCGCCATGTGTTTTCAATGTTTGAGCTCCCGCAGAAAATTATCAGTGACCATGTGTAAGTCCCAGGGAACGTCCCCTAGCAGTTGATCAGGCCATTTTCCCATTCCCAAGTAAGAAGACACCAAAGAGGATGGCGGTACCTCTCGTTACTCAGGGCGATCTTGCTCACATAGTAGACGAGCGGTGGATAAGAGCTCTTCCACTTTGGATCCCACCCCCAGTACCCACACTCACCTCAGCAGAACTGTTATGGAGAATTAGCGAAATTTGCGCTGAGACTGTCAAGTTGAAATCAATCAGATTTAATTTGGGGGCAATCTGGTTGATGCTCGGATCTTAAATGGCTGGAAAGACATGAAGACTGAGGTATTGGCTGGAACGCCTGATGGTTTCAATTCGATTAATATGTCAATCAAACAAATCATTTCCTTCCAAAGTCGTCAGGGATTATCCTTACCAATCAGGCTATAGCATCAGGTGCCATCGATGAGGGTTTGAAGCCCCTGTTGGCAATTTGGGCGGTGCAGCTGATGTGATGCCACTGACCAAACGAATGGCCCAGCGACTGAGTGTGGGCGGGTTAGGCATCCTGAACCTGTTCCCAACCAAATGGACCCACCCCTATATGGGGTGGCCTTGGGGGATTCCCGCCGCTCGTTGGGCCAAACACCATTGCTCCAACCATTGGAAACGTTGCCAAGCCTCGGATCAGACATTTGAGGTCGAACCAACAGTGACTCAGCCCGCCACCAAATTTTTGATTTCAGTTCTCAAGGAACAAACCTGCCCATTCCCAATTAATTTTCAGGTTAGGTCAAAATCGAGGGACCCTATCCCATCTTGTCACTACCCCAATCAACCACTATTTAATCAGTAGCATAGCACTGAGAAAATTGTTGTCAATTTTCTTCCTTTTCTTTAAATAAAAATTTTTTGCCCAAAAAACCCAAAACAATTTTTCTATTATTATTAATAATTCTGACCAAATCCCTGATGGCGTTTCCCTGGTGGCCTGTCAGTCTGCATACCGGATGGGCTCTACCAGTACTCTTGGTCACTATGGCCCCCTCCATCATTGATTGGATTCAGCGAGTCCAATATTTTTGGTGCTACAACCCTGTTATCACGAACTTCTGGTACCAGTACACGGGCATCTTGTGGCCTTACATCCACCAATTGCAAAAGAGAATCTGTCTCCTTGCCACCCCGGTTGAAATGACCCCATATACTGAGGAACCCATCAAAACTATCTCAGTGATCCCACCCCCTGCAGCAAGGCCCCCTGGGTCAGGAGTGGGTTCATTGTGGTTCATCGTTGGGTTCATACTCACGGTTGTGCTGCACCAACAATTTGTCATTTCCCAATGACCAACTCCATATCAAGTTGTTCAGTAAGCAATGCCTCTGGCATTCTGGCTTGCTTTTTGGGTGCTTACGCATCCTGACTGGCAGGCTGGTCTAAACTTCTTCTGCCGATTCCATGACACCATGGGGCCCAATCTATGGCGAAGTTTTGGAACAAGCTTTTTGGAAATATTGAAGATTATGCTATGCTGATCCACCACTTGCCATCCACTATCAGATGATCAAACTGAACGAGTCATTCAGATCTTGAAGTAATACTTGAGGTGCTATGCTTCAGTTGCTCAGGATACCTGGGCGGATGACCTATCCCTTGCCCAGTTTGCATACAATAATGGAACACATGCATCCGCTGGCTTCTCCCCATATAAAGCAACCTTGTGGTATAATCCTCATTCTCAGTTGGCCTGTGCCTTATTCCAGAGATACTGTCTGCAGCCAATCACGCTCAGCATATTTGGGACACACAGTCCCTGGTTTGGGAGCGGTTAACTAAAGCCATAAGAAATAACAAACGGTTTGTAGATTGGAAGTGGCTCCTGGCTCACGAGATAAAGGAGGGGTCATAAGTCATGCTCAACACGCGCCACTTGCAGATACAGGTGCCCATGTGCAATTTTGCAAGTAGACGATCAGGTCCCCATATAGGGGGAGAAGACTTAGGGAATGGCGCATTCCGTCTGAAGTTGCCACCCCTCTGGAAGCAACATCCAGTGTTCCATGTCTCTCAGCTGTCCTCATTTAAGCGAGCAATTCCAGCAGATCCAGAATCCATTGTAATCCAAGGCGCGGAGGAAGTTGAGTTGAGGGCATCCTGACTTCCTGGAAATCATGTAGGTAAATCTAGTTTTAGTTGCATGGAAAGGCTTTCCAGCCTACAAGAATAGCTGGGTTGGCATGCAGGACTGCGCTAACTGCTTAGAAATTGTAAAGGTTTTCCATGCAACCCACCCAGATGCTCCACGTCCTCCCCCCAAGATCCTTATGCTAATGGCGATTAAGTTGCCCAATGCTTATAAGAATGTGGCCCTTGCTAAATTCCCTGGTAGTGGTGCCCCACTTTGGCAAAAGGGAAGGGTAATGTAAGTCTGGGGGAGCGCCCACTCTGTATGTATTGGGGTTGTTCCCTTTCCCATACAAGAAGGGGCCAAAAAGGCTGGCAGCCCCTCTCATCACCCAGGAAAATCTCGCTCATGAGGTGGACGAGTGGTTGGTGACAGCATATCCTTTGCGGATAATTCCCCAACCCCAATTCTTACATCCAAAGAATTAATTGGGCGAATTAAGGGAATCTGTAGCGAGTTGGAACCCTCTTGGGTCAAAGGGCCCAAGTACAATTAACAGCGGCAAATCATTGACTTTAATAGTTGACAATTGCAAAAACTTGTTAACAAAGCCTAATGGGCACACATTTTTGGTAACCAAATCATCTAATGTCAAATCCTCAGCAAAACTCACCAATGGCATTGTGCCATTGGGAAATGTTTTTGCAGTTTTTAAATTTGCCCAGACATGTTGGGAACAAAGCCTGACGCATGTGTACATTCTATGAGAATGCTCCTAATGTCAAAATTATTGGAGGAAATCGATAATGGCATTGGGCCACTGGGAAATGCTGAAACCTTTTGAAACCCTATAGCAGTATCAAAACACCCATCAAACAGTTCTCATTTGGTCCAATGGATGCTAGAGTGACTGTAAGTCCTGGGAACTTGCCCCTGCAACTGGATAGGGATCAGCACCCCTTCCGGATGGAAAAGGGGTCACAAGGCTCCAGTGGACCCTCTGTCACAGCTGAGCGACCTAGCCCATGTGATAGATGAGCACTGGGTGACTGCCCTTCCCCCCAAGGATACCCCATTACCACCTCTTCCCCCCTCCTCAACCCTGTTAAGTTTGATAAAAGGAGTCTGCAGTGAGATTGCGCACACCAGGGGGCATATACAGGCCCCTGGGACCACCCATTCCCCAGGAAGACTATGCCAGATTTTTGGGGAAACATCATTTCCCAACATTGGGAGCCCGGCCTGAAAATTCTGGTCTGGGGAGCTGGTCCAGACTGGCTGGCACTGGAAATCAGATCAGGGTACAGCTTAGATCTCAAACCAGGTGCCAAATGACTCAGACCATATGCCCCAATTCTCCGAAATAGATCAAGGAAGTTTGGATTACATGATTAGTATAATTGAGGGTTCAGTTCAAGTTGCAAAAAATTCAATCCAAGGGACCCTGCCTCCTGGGACAAATCTGGAACACCTGAATTATGTGAACAGGCCGACTCAGATGACCAGGACCCAGATTGGTAGTATCAACTTGATTTGGCCCCAGGAATGCAGAAAAATTTGCAAAAGTTTCTGACTTTTGCTGAAATCTGAAGCATCATCATACCCCCTATGAGCCAGCCAACCAAATCCCATCGCCAAACCCTGAATGCACCATCCCATGATACCTTCCCCATGCATTTTACCCAGTACTTAAGGCAACTGCCCTGCCCAGGGGTAGTTGTCAGTTCATTCTCTTATTTTTATGCTTAATAAAACGCGAATTCCCCATTTAGCTTGCTGTGGACTCCATCTGCCTTACTATTTTTCTAAAAATTCCACCAATCAATCTGGAAAAAGCATGCCGTCGCCCAAGTTCTCATACTGATGTTCACCAACTGGGTCATCCTGTTGCTCACCCCACCATGCAGCAGCAGATTATAAACGTGGTAATCTTCCTCACCCCCAATGATGAACCCGCTGTTTTGTTCATTACCATGCATTCATTTAATGAGAACCCTCCCATCCGTTCAGTTACTAAGTTCTCCGAACTTGCTCCCTGGCTAGAGCAGCATCTGAGCGCTCCCACCCTGCCACTCATGGACTTGGGATCCACAACTGCCTCAGCTGGTGATGGCTTAGCCTGCCTGTGGGACCTGGAGCGCCCAATCCAGGGGAAGCTCAGTCACAACCCCTCTCGTGGGTTCATTCTACCTCCACTCTCACTTCCAACCATGTGGCGGCCACTGTGCTATCCCTTGAAGGCACTTAAGACCCCTACTCAAATATGAAGGCTAGTGTCCGTGAACCCTGTATGAGTCGTCATCCTCCCTGCCTCTCCTACCCTTGAGGGTTGCCCCCACAAGACTCGCGGTTGCCCCCATTGCAACCATCTGGTTTGCCTTGGGGGCCTTCAGTATGTTACTGAACTTTTACTTTCCTCACGTCTCTAATAGAACCCCACTCTTACTATTTTGCATGGACCACTATGCCTATGGCATTCTGGGCCCTCCACTGGGTGCTCACACACCTGACTGGGAGCCCAGTCTAGCTCTTATCAGCTGAATCTATGACAGTGACCAGGTGCAGGTGGGTTGGGCATCTCAAACCCATTCATGACCTCATTGGACCACCCCTACATGGGATGAACTTGTAAGATTTCTGCTACCCATCAGACGAGATGCCATCGCTCTAGCAATTGAAATTAAAAGAAATCGGTAATTTGGGCATCCATGGATTAACTGACAGTGAATTGGCCCACCACTGACAATTTTGAACTCAGTTAAAATAATTTGTTTCCATCCTCACTCAAAGTTTGTCAGATTAGGCGAATCCTGAGGGCCCCGTTCCCAAGCTTTTCTAAGCTATTCCCCAAATCAATTGTCTATTTAAGCAGTGATAATAAAGTAGGAAATTAACGGTTAATTTTTTACTTTTGTATTTATAAAATCTCATATCCAAAAGTCGTTTTTAATTATGACAAAAATCAAACCACCCAATCCAATCACTTTTCCCAGTACCTAAACCCAAGTGCCTTGGGGATGCAACAGTCTGTTTAGTTGCCAGGTTGCTATTTTGCTATGATGTCCTATTGGCGCTTGCTAGCTAAATCTTTCTCAGCACAATTAAACGTCATATATGCAGCATCTCTCTGTCATATAAGCTTGTCTTTTAGGTCTTTTGGCATCCAGACTGACAGGAAAGTCTAAACTTTATCTGCCGCCATCACGACAGGTGGCCTGGATGGTTTGTTAGCCATTCCCCCACAGCTGTTGGCGAGGTCCATGGTCCCTAGAGAGGCCGCTAAACCCTGGCGTAAGGCTGGAGCCCATTGTGCATTGGAGCCATATCCCAGAAAATTATGGGCTTAGGGAACCACATCAGTATTGAAGTGTCATAGGACCTAGTGTCCAAAAGATTTAGGCCGCCTTCACTGCAGGGTTGAGATATTGTGGTTAGAGCTGTGGGTGGGTGGTTGGAACCCCATATCCAACAGCAAAGTATCACATTCAATCTCATTTAGAAACTGTCTGTAAAGGGGAAGACATGAGCGAGGAACCATAGTTTAAATATAAGAAAAACATTAGCCATCAGGGAGTGTACCTGGGGGTGATACGCCGGTGGCTCCAGCTATCTACATGAGATTTTATTGCATTGAGCAAGCAGTCCTCATTATCTCTATGCAACCCCTTATAATGTGGTGATGAGACCTAGGTGCTAAAAGGTGTCCTGAGTAGGTTCCAAACCAAAAGGAGCGGAAACGATGGGGTACCCACTTGCACTATAATGGTTTTAGAAGTGTTCACTCTTGCATTGGACGCCTTGGTGTAGCGATATAAGGCCTCCATGGCCAGATATAGGTCCTTTTTTACAACCAACTGCCACTGCTGTGTCATCAGCAAAGGCTATAGTGCGGGTGAGGGTTTCCTGGAAACCTGAATTTCCTTCAGCTGTTTCTGGAATAGGGACAGAAGAGGTTCCAAAGCTATGTTGAACAAGATTTGACTCAGTGGACCCCTTGGCGGAGACCCTGTTCAACCATAACCGCTCCTGTAAAGCCTGTTAGGGACAGTACCTTAGTGTGAAGATGGGATTAAAGCACTGATGACCATGTCCTAGTTTGTGGTGGGATGTGGAGGAGGGTTAGGGAGGCGTCAAGATACTTCCAATATACCCGATCATATGCTTTTTAATATCAAGAAGCGCCACAAAACCATGCGTTTGAGACGAGGTAGCTGACAGGGTTACCAGAAGCTCATTGTAATTGTTCCAAAGCATACTCCCTGGGATAAAGCCATGTTGTGTTGTGTAGAGGCATTATGCTGCCCACTTAGTCATGCGGTTTTCTAAAAGCTTAATAAATAGTTTGTGGTCTGTGTTCAGTAATGATATTGGTCGCCAGTTTGCAAGGTCCTCACGACTCACTTTCTTATGGATAAGGGTCATAATTGAGCCTCTCAAGTCAGGAAGTATTCCCCCTTCTGCCAAGAGGGTTGAGAAGTGGGGCTGGAGTGCCTTAGTAACTGCGACGGGATACACTAGATACATTTCAAATGAATTAACATCTGGGCCTGGGGCCTTCAGGCGTGGGCTTTGGAGTAATATATCCTTACTTCTTGCTTCATGATTGGTGAAAAAAGTTCTTTATCCTCTGAGAAATTACCAGTGGTTTTAAAGCCCCTCCAATGGATTCATGAACATCTTCTGAGCTTACCCAGAAAAGCCTTGAAGTGGGCTGAATAGTAACAGTGGATCTCTCTGGTGATTTCCTCCTTATCTTTGATGATGAAGGTCCCCACCCTCAGGGTTGCAATATCCTGATCCTTTGAGTGGGCTTTCTGCTTCTAGTAGAAGAAACAAATGGGCCATTACCACTGGGTGTATTAATGCAACAATGTTAAGTTTGCTGCCCGTTCTTCTTTCTCAGTGAGTTCTGCTGGTATGTCTCTTGGCCAATTCTCATGCCTCCAACCATTGAAAATAAGTCACTGGTCGGCAATTTCTTTCTTAAAATGTCTTAATCTAGCTTCAGCACATCTGAATTTGCTTGGGCTTCCATCATTTGAGCCTTAGCATAATTGTAGGCTAACTTTAATTTCTTACTTTTGTATCAGCCCACTTTTTTAAAAAGTTCATAAATCAGGTGAGGCCGGGTGTTCTGTATCACAAATGGCTGCATTAGTCTCTCTTGCAAACTAGTTGTTCAAGAGCCTTAGAGCAATCCTTGGCCAAAATCTTTTTGATGGTCTGAGGATTGTTGTCAGGATCACAGTGAAGGATATGTGATCATCTTATAGTATTATTTCAGGTTATGGGAGAGGAAACTTGACCAACCAGCAAGGGGCCCACTAGGGCCATATAAATCTGTTAAGCTGATGTGAATTTCTGACCTGCACCTTGGATCCAAGACATACAGCCAATTTCAGATGCTGAAGGGGATCTCATCCATGAAACCACTTGACCTGAGGAAATTTTGAAGCCGATCTTACTTCATCTGTATTGTGTGGCAGGAGAATCTGTGTGTCACACAATTGATTTAATATTGTGTTGAAATACCAATCAGAACTATATTTTATGAGAGTTATAGTAGATCAAGTTCTTACAAAAAAAGACGGTCCTGCTCTTAGCCTGCATTTGGCAGGTATATGCTTGCAACAAAGAAGGATTGCACAAGGCTTGATAATTTATCCAATATAATGCAATCATCAAGATATTTCAAAAATTGGTGAGTTTTCACCTGGGGTTTGGGATTCTAAGGGCCGCATAGTGTGTCCAATAGGAGTTACCTCCAAATTGGTCATTACATGCTACAATTTTAGAGGGGGGACATGGGGATCCTGGACAGCTGCAATATCCATGTGAGTTGCCCTAAAGTCGTGGAGGAGGCAGGCTCTCCGCTTATAATTCTGCAGCCATTAGAGTTAATGGGCTTCAGGGTCAAGGTGCCCCTTTGAGGCCTCATATCTGTCCCCCGTTGTATCCTAGAAGGTTACCAGAGCTTCCACCTGCATCTGTACGGCTGCTCATTTTTAGTCCTTGAGCCTAACTCTATGCAGCAATCCGCGCTGATTAATGATGAGGGAGATTTTTCTGAGTTGACGGGCCTGAGGAGCCTGTAAGCCAGCCCAGTAAACAATTTCCACTGCCTTGAACAGGAGTATCATGAGGGTGCTCCATAGACTCCTCCATTTGTGCATCATCTGATGTATCAGAGTCCATAGGCACCCCCTTCAGTACCAAGAATGACGTCTGAGTTACAATACTCTTAGATGGTGGAGGTGGAAATGACTTGGAGCCTCCACCCTAGCTTGGAGTACTCCATACCTTTTCCACCCTTAGAGGTTGTGTTACTAAATTTGTTCTAGATGCCACCACTAGGATGGCTTCCTATGTGTATTCTTGATGAAAAGCAGATTTGCGCAAATTTTGGGCTGGTGAAGGGTCTGGCAATTTAGAAGGGGTTCCCATAGGAGAGAGTTTTTCGCACTAAGGCAGTAAAGTTGTGCTACTGGATGTGCCTTCTCAATGTTACACAAAGGGCAGAGGGACTATATCTGTACCAGTACCCAGTGGGTTGGTTGTGGGATCACCGCTGCTGCTGTGTGGGAGCGTTTCTCACCTGTCACTAGGACTTGGCTACTAGATGAGAGAGCTTGCTTACGAGCTGTACAACTTTTATATAGGTGACATAAAGCATCACACCATGAGCAACATGGTTGTGCCTGGTCTGGTTCAACAAAGAAGATTTTAAAACAGGATCAAATGACTGCAACATGTGGGATAACCTCCATGTTGCGGGCCATTATTGGGTTAGAGATAAATGATACTCTAGCAATATGAGCCCTCTGGGTTGGGACATAGTAGGCTAGTGTGCACAGGTATTTTATAGAACTGACCTAAATTTCATCAATCTCCAATGAAGCGCAAGCTTTAGGGATTCTGGGCCCACTGTAGTTGGCAGTTTTGAGAAAGTCTTCAAGAAATTTTTCAAAGTTATATATAATTCTTAGGACTCAAAGAGAGCCATGCGGAATTTCAATTGTAACTGAGGCTACACAGTCTGTATATGCTGCAGTTGTAAACCCTACATCAATATAGTGGCTTTCCACTACTTCATGAATGGTGATGTTCACTGTAAAGACTCTTGTTATTGCTTCAAAATACCTAAAATATTCCCTTGCATAAAAAACAACAGGATTTTGCTCATAGTAGACCCTAACTGCATGAGCAAGAGTGGCCCTAGGGAGTGCACATTGTGGGCGAGTTCTCGCCTATCTCTTCCTCATTTCAGCCACAAAAGCAACTTCACAAGGGTCAATGGTGAGTATTTCAGACACTATCTTTTTTTGCCATGCACTAGAAGCATCTTCCACTCGCTTACTTTTGTTTACATTTTAATTTAAATTTAATTTAATGAATTTTTCATAGAGAGAACCTCAGACGGAGGTGCTGGCATTCCCTTAGATATATACGCTGGCCACTGCTGGTCCTTCCTGGTTGGTACTCAAATTTTGGAAATTTGGTTAGTCATACCTGGTTCAGGCTTATTCACTGCCAATTGATTGGTATATTCTAGCTCATATCAAACCAATCTATTACTTAGGCCTTTATCTGACCATCAGCAGATACTGGTAGGATTTTTCAGCTGGTTGATTGGCTATTTGACTAATTTTGTTTGAAATTTTATCTTGATTTTGATAAAAATTATGGCTAACTGATTCGCCACTTACTGTTGATTCATTTGAGGTGCGTTAGTTGCCTTTAAAACTGTGAAAATGACAGCCAACTGATTCGCAAACAACCGTAGATTCAGTTTGGGCGCTTTGGTAATTTTTGGAAATGGGAAAATGATGGCCAAATGATTCAATAATTCCTGAAGATTCAGTATGGGTGCCGAGGCTGATTTCTGAAGAGATGGCGGTTGGAAAGGCCATCCAAACCCCTGCGTTATTGTAGTGGCAACACTCCCTGGTACCATAGTTAAATCGTTGGATGCGCCTCCAGGTTGGGACGAACTAATTTTTGAATCTCAGTCAACACAAAGTTGACCAAGGTAGGTTGTACAATGTCGGGATCATTTGTGATCCCACCATGAATTAATAAAATTTTGGTCTGCATCTGTTTTTTAGCTGCAGTTTGGAAGCAGATCATACAGGTTGTCGCATAAGTCTGCAACCAAGGTTTTTGCAATCTAAGATTGTTTTTAGTGAATTTTGAAGCATTGGAGGAGCGTTCAGTGGACTTTACCACCATTATTTGTTGGATTTAAATAGCTTAAAATCTGGGTGAATATAAGTTTCAAAAAGTTAAATTTAGCAGTCTGTGTTACATCAAAATTTAAAACTTATTCAAGGTACAGTGACCAGGGGATGGACGTTACCAATACTCAACAAGCAAAAGAATTGAACAAATGAACAAACGGAACAAAAACCAAAAATCAAAAATCAAAACAAAACAAAACAAAATCTCCAACAAGGCAGGGAGTGAGATACCGCTAACCCCCCCATGGCAGAGGGTGAGGGGGCAAGCACCTCTTCTAAAGGCATATTTTTTCAGACAATATCACTATAGTTGTAAAAATGGACAAAAGTGAAGAGCCAGGGCGTTGGGGCAACAGCGTGGTGGGGCAGTATTGGGTGAAATGTAGGTTACCTTCCTCAGAATCATCTTGGAGTATAGTGTAAAAATTTACTTAGGTGGTTGATTATTGGCCGTCAACCCAGTAACCTTTTAAATGCACAGGTTAAATTTCCTCGTGCACTTTGTTGCGTTGTATAGAATGTATTAATTGATAATAGTATGGAGACTTTTATCCATAGTTGAGTTTGAACTACTATTAGGCCCAACGCTTTGGCCAGTACTTCCGATTAAATACTCTGTAAGTTGTACTTGTAGGGGTTTGTTCCCTATATTCTTGTCCACCCAATCTTCGTTAAGATACCCTGGTGACATTCTCTCTTGGCCAACACACAGTCTGCAGCTATCCCATATTATGGTTCCTTTGTCTCTAGATCCCCACTCAGATCTTAACTTTTCTCTCTGAGAGTCTTCCAATTATTGCCTTCTGCAATAATATCCTTGAGATGGAACAGCACAATAGAAGCTGATAGTCTAACTATACATCAAATTGATAATATTACTATAGATAATAATGTTTTACTAAATGATGGTTTTTTATTATAGTAAATCCTAGGGAATTATATAGTAGGGGATTTAGCTGTCTAACCCTCAGCTGACACCTCTTCAATTAAATGGCAGCCATTGCCATTGAATCACCCTTCCTCGTCTTGGCAGTGATGGTCTTCCCCATCCTGGCTAGGATTCCATCATTGGACATCCTCAAGACCTCAAATGGAAAGAGTCAGAAAACATGTCCCCAATGTTTTCCTCTTGATCCAAGCGAACCAACCATAATTGGCTAGCGACCTACTTAGGTAATGGAACTTATTACCCATTATGGCAGATCACTTTACCAACCAATCAATCTGCTAGTTGCAGGCAGCATCACTCGCCTGGCAACTCACTATTCATTCCCAATCAGTCAGTGATGAAACCTGACCAATCCCAATTGGCACACCTGATAGTTGATTACTATCAGATGCCCCTATCTTGTTGGCCACTCCACCCGATGAGATCTTAGGTATTCATCTGGATCAATCCCTGATGGATACAACTAGGCGAATATCCCAAAATCCCCTGAATGTAGTTCCTCCAAAACTCAGGCCAACTGATTTCCGATTCACTTCGCCTTGGGGAATTTTCCCCTAGTAATACCTGGTTATCTAGCAGGCTGGGAATATGGGCAAAAATCCTAACATATACCCTCTCTTACCTAGATTTCCAGCAAGAAAAGGACCAGGGCATGAGAACACCACTTCAGACACCTGGTTGAATACTTCAATGGTTCAAGTGGAGTACATTTGTTAATACTCAACGCTGCTCAGGACGTCCTTCAGCATACGGCGTTCTTCCTCTTCCTCCTCGCTACCACCTTCTCAGAGTACAGTCCCCATGACCTTCTGTAATGCTGGGTTGATCGATTTACTCATGACGATATTAGTCCCAGGATCCATTTTCCCCTCATCAGGGTATATGCCCTCTGTCGTATTCAGGATTCTTGGTCCAGTGTCCTTGATTTCCTGATTTTTTCCTCGTTGTAGACAGGAGACTCTTGCCATCAATGTTCAATTCGCGGCTTGATTAAGAATAATTTTTTCTATTTGCCCTCATTATTTTGCTTATAATCTCTTGGATGTAAGTCATTCCTAATTCTTCCCTTGGAAAGCTTATTTTATAAATTTTGAGATTAATTTCCCCCAAATTGGAGCTTAATGGATTATAGAGTGCATAATGTCAACTTCTATATAAGTCTGACATCCCCCTCTCAACCAGCTCATATGTCAAATTCTGAATCTCGCTACCAGAAGCTCCTCAATAGTCTGTCTGATCCAGACCTCCGTCTCTTCCAGAAGATGAGTTAGGATGCTTGACGGAACCTCTTTTATGGTCCTTCCAGGACTCATACGCCTAGTCTGGTGCAAGCAACTAGTCCTTCCATTAAATTATTATAAATGGTAACTAATCCCTCCAAAGCCAGGCTGGCCATTGTTTTGAACAACTCTCAGCTGACTCTTACCTTGCAGTCAATTCCAGAGTTGGACTTTGAAACCCTCCTGGATTTGGCTCCTTTCTCTGATATTCTGAACATCATTGTAGATAATCCAGAGATTATGCCGGTTGCTCTGGATCATTCATTCCTGGCTGGGTTGGATCTGCTCCCTGAGTTCCTCTTCCAACTTGGGCAATTTTACAAACCCACTGTACTGAATTCTGAGCTCTCTATCGGTAACAGCATACACTTTGAGCTCCCCTACGCTGAACTCTGGGCCCAAGTCACTGAGGCTTTGACATTAGTTCTGAATCCCTCTGATCTGGATAACCTTCTGGATCAGGATACTGCCGCTTATGCTCTTTGCTTTGCTGGCCAAGTTCTTCTAGTTGATCTAATAAGATTCCAACCTCGCCTGGTTTCCACCAGTCATTCAGTTTTAGCATCCATGAAGCCCATAGTCACCGTTTGCAGGATGCAATCCACTCTCTGCACAACTACCTCTTCTCCGGAGCTTTCCATTGGTACCTTCTGTTGATGGCATTGATAGGGGGCATGATTTGGCAACCCCATCAAGTATTCCTTCTTTGTTGCTGGCCCACATGTCCAGTGTCCTCAATGAAGCCTGTCAGAAGGCGCTCAAGACAAATCTTCCATCTCCATTGCCATATTGGGATTACTCAGGGTTATTTGCCAATTGCCTCTTTTTTATTGCTGCTTTCCTCCCTGCTCTGGGGTTTCATGATTGGCATCTTCCAACATTTTCAATTTCCCCTTCCCTAGTCACTTTTTCTCAGGGCTTGGCGTCCACTCAACAAATGTTGATTCATGTAGGTCTCGCCCTATAAACGCCTGATTATATAAAATTTTGATGGGCTGTTTATTCCTACCGCAATCCATTCTCCTTCCCTCAAGAGGCGACATAGGCAGAATCATCCCCATACTGAGGAAAGCTAATAAAAATAAAAATTCTAAAAAATATATTGGCTTTTTTATCTACGCGGTTTTATAATTTTTTTCCAATATCTTTATCAATTTTTTATCTTTATTCTTCTTTTTTTCTGTGGGACTTGACCTTATTTAAGTTCAGAGGTCCATCCTTTCCCCCAAACTGGGTCCTGGGTACTTCAACCTACCAAATTCCCATGGTTCAGAGGTCCTTTTTTCAGACTTAACCATCTAGACTGGTTCAAAGTCCTTTTTTGGACTTTACCTAATCATCAGGACATGACCAACTTAATAGTTCATTGGTCCTTTGGGAACTCTTTTATTTTTTCCTCGATCCATTGCTTTAGATACTTGCATGGACTCGATTTACAACTCTTCCATCCAAGAGATTCTTGATGGCATAGGCATCAGTCACCATCTTGGAAATTACTTTGAATGAACCTGACCACAACGCATCTAATTTGTTTCTTCATCTGAAACCATGTGTATTGCAATAGGCGACTCTTTCCCCTATCTGATATTCTTCTAATGCCAGTCAGTTCTTGTCATCCGTCACTTTTGCTTGTATCCTTTTCTTCAAGGTTGTATTGAATGCTTGCAATTGCATATTGATCAGGATACTCGTCAGTCGGTTCAAGTACTGTTCAGCACTCATCCCCAATGTTGGTTCCACCACTGAATACAGTATTGGCGGCAATGCGGCCTTTCTTCCATATAATAATTCAAACGGCATCTTTCCCATCGTCATATGATGATGAATGTTGTAGGCGAACGTCTCCAAACTCAGGTACATTCCCCACACAGAAGTTCTCCCTGCAACTAGCTTCCTCAGCGTCGTGGCCAGCGTTCCTTTTGACCAGTTCTACCAGTCCGTTCATCTCCAGCTGGTATGGTACTGACACAACTCCTCAGATCCTCATTATTTCATTTAACCTTGGGATCACATGAGATGTGAAGTTGGTCCCATTGTCACTCAGTAGGACTTGTGGACATCCATGCTGGTATACTACTTGATCCAGAATGAATCTCACAGTACTGGTAGCGTCTACTCTGGTTAGGGCCTTCATTTTGACCCATATTATCAGATGGCTGATGGCTACTATGATGTACTCGACTCCCCCTGTGCTCATCACCAATGGTCCCATCACGTCAAAGGACATTGTGTGCCAGGCTAATCCAGGGCGGACCAGTAAATATCCAGTTGTGTTCTGTGTGGTTTGTGCAGCTGGCACTCCACGCAACAAGCTAGATAGTCCCAACATCATAGTTGATCGATTCCTAGTAATAATACTGTCAAATATGGTCAGTTGTTTTCCTCAGACCTCCATGCCTGACAACCTTTTGAGCTGCTTGTACTATTTCTGCTCTTTCCGACAGTTTTGGGAATAATAACCACTTCCCATTAATCATCTTGAATACTTGTCCATCCAGAGTCTTGGTGTTTTCCATCAATTTTCAAAGTGCACCTTGGATTTCTCGAGGCTCATCCCCAATTCGTCCTTTGACCATTCTCTAGAATAGCTCATACCGCCTGCAGGTATACCAACTGGACCATTGGCAACTGCATAAAAACCATCCGCGTTCTGGTGAGAAGCCCCTGCTTGGTGGACTATTTCATAATTGTAAGCCTGAAGCTTAAGTGCCCATTGGGCCAGTCATCCTTCCAGTTCTCTTAGATTGTGTAACCAACGCAGTGAAGAGTGTTCTGGCACCACCTTAAAGTGCGTTCTGTGGACATACACTCAAAACTGCTTGCATGCATATATGACCGCAAGGCATTCCCACTCAATCACAGTGTAGTTCCTCTCAGTGGCTGAGAGTGTCTGGCTCACATATGCCACCGGATGCTCATCCCCAAGTTCATCTACTTGGCTTAGTATGGCGCTGATCACCATCAATGAAGCATTGGTTTGAATGATAAACTCGTGATCAAAATTTGGATATTTCAGAATCAGCAAATCTATTAAATACCGGCGTAACACATTGAAAGAGTCTTGGGCTTCTTCATTCCATATGAATCCTTTTTTTTGGATCCTTCAATAAATGAAATAAAGGCTCTGCTATTAAGGCGAAGTCCCAAATAAATCTTCTATAGTATCCAACCATCCCAAGGAATACTTGGATGTCTCAGACACTCTTTGGCACAGCCATGCGCTCGATAGCTGCGATCTTCTGGGTTTGCAGCTGCAATCCACTTGAGTTGATTACAAATACCAGGTATTCCAACTTTTTCTTTAAGAAGTGGCACTTCCTCGGCTTGATCTTCAGGTTAGACATGGACAGACTCTTAAAAACTTCTTCCAAGTGGTTCAGGTGATCAGTAAACAATCTACTGAACACATTAATATCGACCAGATATATCAGGATGCACAGCAACTCAGGTCACTTAATATCGCGTCCATGGCCCTCTGGAACGTTGCGGGTGCAATGCAGTCCTGGGGCATCCTCATCAGCTGGTATAACTCCTGCGCGGCAATAATCGCATATTTTCTTGGTCTTCTTCTGGCAAGTTGATCCGCCAGTATCCTGAGATTAGATCCATCGTGGAGAAATACTTAGCTTCTCCTAATTGATCCAGCGCATCATCAATCCTCAGTAGGGGATATGAATCCTTCATCTTTTCAGCCTTCAGTAATCAATCAACACCCAGTTTGATCCATCATTCTTATTCACGATCAGAATTGGACTTGTCCAGGGACTTGATGATAGAACTAGAAGCCCATGCTTCACTAGTTTGCTGATCTCATCCTCCACTACCACTTTGGCAGCTTTTGATCTTTGAAGCAGTCTCATCCTTATCAGTAGATTTTCCCCGGTGTCAACCTTGTGAATTACATCTTATGCGCATCCCAAATCAAGGTTGTCCTGAGGATACTTCCTGATATTTCTCAAATAATTCAAGCACCTCCTCCTGCTGTCCTTCCGGCAGATCAGCGAGCTGCTCTCAATCAACAAATAGGTTGATGCTTTTGGCTACTCTGGCCAGTAATCCCATTTCATAGAGAGACCTAAAGTTGTGAATTGTCTCAATTCAGCTTTCAGTATCAAATGAATAAACGTGATGATCTGATTCCTCTTAATCTTCATCAGTTTTTCACTCAAATTCGCCAGGAGAACTCAAATTTCTCCATGGCCCAGCTTTATAATCCCAGGAGCCACCCATGGCTCCACTCTGGACTTCTTCCAGGGGCTTTCAACCTCGTCATACAACAGCTCAGGAATCTCCAATGTCAACCCTGTGTCAACTATCATCTGCAATCTGGCCAGTATGGTCCTTTCTTTCTTGATCCTTAATGGAATTCCCCAGTTTTCTAGGGTTTCTGCCGCCATCTCGCATTGCTTCCTACCAACTAATTGGTATAAAATTGGTACAATGGCATCATTGTATATCAGATCAATGAAGCTGTTTCTCCGATTCAACGTAGCTTCACCGTTCTTCTTGTATACCAATGGTAACATTTGACCCAGGATGGTCAACGTATTATCCTCAAAGTTGCATTTAACTCCATACTTCCATAGAAACTCTGTTCCGATAAGGATATCATAGTTTTGGTTCGCCAAAACTATTGCTGGCGCGGATACCACCAATGACCCAAATCATAGTGGCAGCATACTATACGCTCCACAAAAGACGGTGGTGTTTAGACCAGCTGTCCTTATTCTCTCTTGTGTTCCAAGTCCGGTGAGATTTTCATCCTTTTCACCAGTTTGGTCAACACAATATTGATGGGCACTTCGCTGTTGACAATCGCCCTCACCCTTACTTGATTCACTTGAATATCTATATATGTACACTCAGAGTATTGTAATATAGTATTTACTGAGTGAATGGCGGCGTTATTAGCCAAATCTACGGTGTGAATAATCTGCGCCGATAATTCAGGAAATGTTTCCTTATTGCGCCAAGGTGGATAGACATATTGGCTTCATCTAAATGGACATCTGATAACTCATCAGGATTCTTGGTAGTTCGAATTTTCTCCACCAGTTGTCAGGCATACAGCCAGGCAACTTCCTAAATTATCTTGGGGTCAATCTTTTTTGCTCCAGCTCTGGTCACGGCATTCACATCCATGTTGACCACTTGGTATAGTTGATCCTTCTTGTCATCTATGAACAGATCACTAATATCTATCTATTCATTCATGATATTGGAAGGAACAGGTTTCTCCGCCGCTCTAGACTGTTCCTTGTCTAGGCAGTGTGCTCTTTTCCCAAATCCCTGGCGCCTGCTGTTTCCTTGGCCTGTACCACGTTAATCTAATCCTTCAGCTTTTTGCAGTGTATGGCGAAATGTCCTTTCCCACCACACTGATAGCAGACCTTATCCTTCTTGTTTAACCATATGAATTCTTCAGGCTTATTCCTGGCACAGTTCAATTGATAGCCTCTTTAGCTCCTTTGTTTCCCTTCGTGGGATTTGGGTTTTGTACCATATTGGACTTGAAGCTTCTATTTGGGGCATTAAATGTCACCCCCAAAATCTTCAGGTTATCTACCATTTGCGAGGTAGTTATCTTGGTCACAAATACAGTAGACATCATTTGATGCAAATCACAATAGGGCCAAAGGGCCGCTTGTAAAGCGATTCTCACATCAAAGTCATCTAACACTTTTGCTCTAGCCAGGATCTTTGACTCCTGGTAAAATTGATCCACAAAGCTAGCAAGAGACTCATCTTTATGGAGTTGAATTCCCATAAATTCTTCTTGCGTTTTGACATGCGGGTTGGACTCCTGAACTCCTTCATTATGGCCGCCTTTTTCTCGGCATATGACCAGCTGTCCCCCTCCAAGTGGGGTAACACTAGGTTCTGAAAGTCGGTGTCCAGGCAGTTCATGACCATCAATGCCTTTTGATGATCCCCATATCCATTCATAGTCATGTTGAACAGTCAGAAAAATGCTGGAGTGTTATCCTGATGGAATGTTGGCAATTTTGTTGTTGCTCTAAATTCCTCTGAGTTATTTTGGGCCGATTCTCTCAGTTTGGCTACTCAGCTCACTTGCAGAGTGACTTTGGGCATCATCTCCAAAATGGCATTAAAGGCAGGAGGCATATTTCTCAGGGTATTTGAATTCCCAAGTATTGTGAGAGGACTTCTTTCTTCAGCATCACTTTCCATATTGGGCTCACAAGCACATCTGTGAGCTTTCAAGTCCTCCACTTCTTTTATCAATTTATCAATATCCAAACTAAACTTTCTTAAATGAACACGATCTGCTTCTCACTCCATTTTCAGGAATAGGACCTCTTGAATGAGGTCTCCTTCTTTTTCTTCAATGAGTTTACTTTGCCAATTAACTCATTTCTGAAGTTGGCTACATTGTCTACTTCTTCCTCCACCTTGGCAACTCGTTCTTCCAAGGCTGTAAACTCCCTTTGGTCCACTGAGTCAAAGGCATTCTGATTCACAAATATGATCTCAGTCCACAGCTTGCGCATTTCTTCTTTATATGACATTATAATAGATTCTTTACTCAACTACCCCTGTAGTGGGCAC
This sequence comes from Massospora cicadina, assembly GCA_022478985.1. Taxonomy (NCBI): domain Eukaryota; kingdom Fungi; phylum Entomophthoromycota; class Entomophthoromycetes; order Entomophthorales; family Entomophthoraceae; genus Massospora; species Massospora cicadina. The sequence goes on along the minus strand of JAKSZP010013658.1, from coordinate 6,020 downwards.
CAACTTGTAAAAATTTACTTAAGTGGTTGATTATCAGCTGTCAACCCAGTAACCTTTTTACTGCACAGGTTTGATTTCCTCATGCACTTTGTCATATTGTATATAATGTATCAATTGATGATAGTATGGAGACTATTTTCCGTAGTTGAATTTAAACTATTAATAGCCCCAATACTTTGTCCAGTACTCCAATTAAATACTCTGTAAGTTGTACTTGTAGGTATTCATTCCCTATTTTCTTGTCCACCTAATCTTCGTTAAGATACCCTGGTGACAGTCTCTCTCAGCCCAAACACAGTTGGCAGATATCTCTTATTGTGGTTCCTTTGTCTCTAGATCTCCTCTCAGATCTTTACTTTTCTCTCTGAGAGTCTTCCAATTATTGCCTTCTGCAATAATATCCTTGGGATGGAACAACACAATAGAAGCTGATAGTCTAACTATACACCAAATTGATAATATTACTGTAGATAATAATGTTTTAATAAATGATGGTTTTTTATTATAGTAAATCCTAGGGAATTATATAGTAGGGGATTTAGCTGTCTAACTTTCAGATGACACCTCTTCAATGAAATGGAAGCCATTGCCATTGAACCACCCTTCCTCGTCTTGGCAGTGATGGTCTTCCCCATCCTGGCTAGGATTCCATCATTGGACATCCTCAAGACCTCAAATGGAAAGAGTCAGAAAACATGTCCCCAATGTTTTCCTCTTGATCCAAGCGAACCAACCATAATTGGCTAGCGACCTACTTAGGTAATGGAACTTATTACCCATTATGGCAGATCACTTTACCAACCAATCAATTTGCTAGTTGCAGGCAGCATCACTCGCCTGGCAACTCACTATTCATTCCCAATCAGTCAGTGATGAAACCTGACCAATACCAATTGTTATACCTGATAGTTAATCACTATCAGATGCCCCTATTTTGTTGGCCACTCCACCCGATGAGATCTTAGGTATTCATCTGGATCAATCCCTGATGGATACAACTAGGCGAATATCCCAAAATCACCTGAATGTAGTTCCTCCAAAACTCAGGCCAACCAATTTCCAATTCACTTCGCCTTAGGGAATTTTCCCCTAGCAATACCTGGCAATCTAGCAGGCTGGGAATATGGGCAAAAATCCCAACAGATATCTTCCATAAATTTCATGAGGTGATTTTCAGTTTGAATGCAGAAATCAGGGAATTGGGAAAATTTGGTAATATTGTGGTAGGTGATTTTAGAAGATGTGAAAAAATCTGCTAGTTTTGTAATATGCATGACAGTGGCTTGAATAATCATACAATTTGGTACTTTTGTCCCATTCTGCTTTAGGGAAATCAAGGGGTAGTGATTATGCTAAGCCCATGTTGGAATTGAGCCATTGATTGGGCCACTGCTTTGCTGAGTTTGGGTAATGGGGTGAGGCCACCACTGCTAAGGTGAGCTGGTGGTCACTTTGGTAGGGGATGCCATTGGGTATAAGAGCAAATCGTTTGGGGGATGGGGTTTTTTCAAAATCAGATTTGTGAATCTGTCCCAACCATAAATGAACTAGACAAGAGGATCACCGGTTCCTCATCTGTGATAATGTTACCTGATTTGTCAATATTGGCTAATAGTCCCATGGATTTTGTTTCACAAGAATGTGGACAAAGAATTTAAGTGGATAGTAATCAAATAAGCTTGCTTGTGTGCAAATGGTGGTACAGGCCTGATTCTGATTGGCATGGGTGAAATTGGGTGGGTTAATTTGGGCTTGTGTGTGTTAAATCATAATAATACCAGGAATCATCCTCCAATTTTACTTCAGCCTATTAGATGTTCAAGGGCGGTGGATGAAGTTGTTTGACAAGAAATTACTCATCTAGTGTTACATAAAATTTAGTGCTCTTTAAGAGACCTTGGGCCTACCTGGTGTTGATAATCAAGCATGAGGACGGTCTAAATTGTTTTTAAATTAAAATATAAGAAGCTCTACAAAGTTACTAATGAGGCTCCTACCCATTACCATAATTTTATGATTGGTAGACCGCATGGGTGGCGCGCAATGCTTTTTTAGCCATAAATTATTTTCTAGCTATTGGCAGATTGGGATGCTAAAAAGGGACAGGAAAAATACGCCATGATTATATCCCAAGGGCATCTGTTGCCTCACTAGTTTTCTGCAGGAGTTGTGAAATCCACAAAACTTTTCAGTGAGATATGGATAGTATACTTGGCATTTCGAAAATTCAAGTATTCTAAAATATATAATGATATCAACGTTTTTCTAGAATGGTAACCAAAAATCTGCATCACTTGGAAGAAAGCTTTGCACTTGTCAAGGCTAATATCTAAATCGTTATGCATAAGTGCAACTCTTTCTGAGAGCAGCTGAAATATTTGGGGTCTATATTGATAAGCTTGGCTTACATTCCCAGCTTGCGAAGGTTGAAGCCATTAAATATATAACGCAGATGAGCAGCAATCAAGACATTCAACTGTTCCTAAGAATGTTTGGATATTATTGCTAATTTTAGATAATTATAGAATGATAGGTGAACCATTGTTTCACCTCCTCAAAATAATGGTGTACCACTTGAGTGGACAAGTAACTGTCAGTTGGCCTTTGATATTTTACTACTTTTTACACATGAGCACCACTACTAATGTACCCTAATATTTATAGAAAGTTAATTATTCAGACAATTGTTCACTCACCTCCATTGAGTGGTTTTATCCTGATTTATTTCAGAAGGGATAGTGTATCTCATGGTTTATTATATCTGAATGTTAGAAGTTCTCAAATGAAAATATATAGTAATTGACCAAAGGGTATGGTAGTCATCTACACATGTAAACAATTCCAGGTATATGTCCACGGAGTTAATTTCACAGTATTAACTGAACATGCCTTCCTTTTCTGGTTACAGACCTTTAAGGAGCTAGAAGGACGGCTGTCTAATGGGCTTTTGAAATTACAAGCCTATTATATAAAATTCAGCGCCACCCCAGCATTAAGCATACAAAATGATGATGGGTTATCTCAAGCGCCCACCATGGTCTTAGTTTCCAATATGACCAATGAATAGTTAATTAAAAATAATAACCTAAAAAATATGATAACAAACCAATAGAAGTTTAGCGTTCTTTAGAGAATTTTAGAAATACGAGATTGCCAAATATGTAAAGCTTTATAAAGTCAAAATAATCAGAAATTTTGGATACCTTGACCAATGGAGTGAACTCATTTTACTATCTGGACTCACAAAGTGACAGGGAGTGTCTTTTTTAAAATAAAGCTTAAGATTTTAAAGCAAAATATACTATTTGATATCAATTCCATATGATGTTCATTAGACTCTCATTTGCTGTAGTGCCAAGATGATGGTCCTTACCATAAAGCCATCCCTATCAATTGGTAACCTCAATTTATCCTTGCACAAGGTATCTAATGTCATCGTTAGCCCTTTGTCAATTAGTTCCCATCAATTTAAGTCTAGTATTGCGGCTATTGGTCACCTCACTAAGCAGGTTGATGCCATAGCAATCAGTGTCTTAGGGTCCACCACCAAGGCTAAGTTTTCCTGGAAGAGATTATTATCTGAATGAATGCCCATAGTTTCTTTTAATGAACAATGTGGCTAACTTAAAGAACCAAATATCTCTAAGCTCGAAAATTTGGTGTGTATACAAAGTTATTGTCTAAATTGTAAATCTCTAAGACCAATGGCACCATAAGATGAATGGACGTTACTCTCATTGGTATTTTACATAAGTGTTCACAGCTAAGGCGTTCAGCTGGAACCTTTTCTTGCCTTCCACAATCTTTGAGTAATATATCTTTTCACTCAGCACATAGAGCACTACCTATTTTTATCTATTTTTGGGAATCGCCCTGCGCTTCACTTCATTTAGATATTATTGCATCAATAAAGGAAATATGTGTCCCATGGAGTATTTGGAGAAGCTGATGCAGATGTTAATCTGGTTGCGGAGAGGAGCATATTCTTATGAACTATCTTAGTAAGTAAAGTCTTATAACATGATAATAAAGACTAAGGCTCTTATTCCACTTTTGCTGTAGGGGAGTTGATTTTTTAAAAATTATTACCATGGATTTTTATGGACTAGCAAAATGGAGTACAAATGGAAAGGCCTTTTGGGATCATCAAGAAGGAATCTAAAGATGCCTAACTCTGAAGGATCCCGTTAAAGTAACATAATGAACTTAGTGCATGATGAGCTTCTGAAGAAGTACCAGCAGTGATCCAGACTCATGGGACCTAGTTCCTAATGATTTATGACCCCCACTCAACTTTGTTCCCTGATGTTTAATCAAATGAGGGGAAAAGTTGCAATTGGTTTGACCAACCATCTGTTTACAGATTACCTACTTATTCTTAGTTTTAAAAAATATTAAATAGAGGGTTTGAGCTTAATAATTTATTTCAACTTGCAACCCATCTTCCTATTAATTGCCAAAGTTGTATTGGTTTACTATTGGTAATTCCTCTGCGGTGCCTTCATTTAGTAGTACCTACAAAGTCAGGTTATATCCCTAATCCCTGCCGGTGCATCTGTTTTTAGTACTAGATGGTCCTGCCGGTGCATCTTTTGCTCTTATATCTACTGATTACTTTGGTCCATGGCTTATTTTCATATCACTTATTCTGTTATTTTTTCCTTAATATCATGTTTTCACAATGATAGCGTAAAGAAAAATGGTAACAGGGTTTCTTATTTTTCTTATAGCCATCCGCTGTTATCATTATTGTAATCAGAGTATATTTCCTATCATGGAAATGCCTTAGCTCTATTTAATCGCTTCCCTAGCCTAATTTTGATATTGCGCCTCTATTTTACCACTCTAAAGTGCTGCTTAGTAAAGATGAATGGCATTATTAAGAATTCTAGTAGAGAAAAGAGCATATCTATTTTAGATTGCCCTTTTCATGGGGAGCTTTTCCTATGTACCTGAACTTAGACTACAATAATGATAACCATAGCAAGCTGTTGAACCATTGGCATTGTTAGGTACTACAATGTATTCTACTATTCTGTTAATTAAAACCCTATTCTTGATAATAAGTTTAACTTTGTGAACTTTTACCATGGTTGTTGTCATTTTAAAGTACTTTGTATGTCTTTATGTTTTTAACCTGTTCACCTGAGATACAATGTTTCTACACCAATTTCAACAATAACAATTAACAAGCAGTTTACCCCTTGAAAATCTTTCTAGTGTTTCCCAATAGGTGAATTTCAATGGGAATCATTACTTTGAACTCCTTGAAAAGATACTCTGTCCAATTTCAAGCTACCTTGGGGATTTTAATGACATCCATAGATTCAACAGCTACAATTTTTGTCATTCCAGTGTAACTGGGACTATTAATAAGTTACTTATGGTTAGAATTTTCCCTGGTGATTGGACTTACTAAAATCAAAGCTTTTTTATTGCTAATAAGAGAAAAATTTATAACCCTCTTAATTTTACTAAACTCAGAAGTTGATATTACCTGATTTTGTTGATATCCGCATTTATTGGTGCAGCCTGTGATCCATAATTTAATTCAGATTTTGCAGATTTATTATAAAACTTTTCTTTCTCGTTGCAAACACTTTTGCAACCCATTTAATTCAAGACTAAATCTAGTTTTATAATCTCAGTGAGGGGATTAGTCTGCGCCCATGTCTGGGAGCAGTTGGGCAAGCAAGGCAAGAGGAGCAGGCGGAAGGCCCGCGGCCTCTAACGTTTGAAAACGCCCCGGAGAATCTGGCGGAATAGAAAAAAATCTAAAAAACTGGCGGTCACAATTTCCCCAGAGATACTCACGTGGCAAGCACGATGCAACCAGTACATCAACACGCCACATTACCAGCCACTTTCGTTGGTGGAATTTGGAGTCCGTGAGTATCTGGACATCCAAAAAACGGCCCTATGGGAAAAATTTTGTGAAGATGTACACAAAATTTTCCCAACCGCGGTGTACGTTGCACCTCATTCCATGTCGTGTGGTTGGATGGACCTAGGTTTCAAAA